>RCUC01163245.1:0-21323 GCA_003697995.1 Taxidea taxus jeffersonii | reverse complement strand
ACCAAAACAGTCTTTCCAAACTCACACGTCTGTCATTAAGTTTCTCCTGGGGGAAAGGGAAAGAGGAATCAAGGCAGATTGGGGGAAAGGTTGGTCTCACTCTTTTTCTGTCTTCGTTATAGACGTTGGCTAGTTCTAAGTCAGTGGAGAGTCACCACTAGTGATTACCAGGAGGGGAACTTGTTCGCTGGTCTGCTGCCCCTTACAACGTCAGTTCCCGGGAGGAAGTTCAAGGTGAGGACAGCTTTGCAAGGCTGGCAAGGAGAAGGAGGGTTAGTCCCCCATGGTGTGTGGGAACAATAATTTGTTTCCATTAATGTATACTTAGGCTTGCAAATAATGTTTCCTGTAAATTAGAGAAAATGCAAAACTCCCTCATCCTCACTCGACCACACTTTCCTGAGCAGGACAGAAAGGAGTGAAGTAAAGGCCAGTGACAGGGGACCTGCCTATGGCTTTGCCCACGGCACTGTGCTGGGATTGTGTCTCACTTCTCTCCAGGGAGGAAAACACTAGAAGCCTACATGTTCTTAAAACTACCTCTTACCTTGGGGTGCCTAATCTTTTCTTCATCTTTAAATATGCACACTGTTTTAGGCACCTGGGTGGCTCGGTGGGTTAAAGCCTCTGCCTTCGGCTCAGGTCATGATCCCAGAATCCTGGGATCAAGCCCTGCATTGAGCTCTCTGCTCAGCGGGGAGCCTGCTTCCTCTTCTCTCACTGCCTGCCTCTCTGCCTACTTGTGGTCTCCGGCTGTCAAATAAATAAATAAAATCTTAAAAAAAAAAAAAAAACCAGCTACCTCTTACCTCAATGCCATTGGCCACCTCTCTTTAGTTCTCTGAGACTGAACAAAATTTATTTTTTGGTGTAACTTCTTGATGTCTAACTAAGTAAAAACCAAGAGTAGGAGTTTCCATCTATGACCACGAAACATACAGGCATAAAAGCAATTGTTTAGACTCACTTTATAGACGGATTCGTTGGGCAACCTTGGGCAGGTCATTTAACGCCTCTGTTCATGGGAATTTCACGTACGAGATGCAGATAATGTATTTCCTCCTCCATGTATGCCATGGAAGGATTGCTGCTGGTCTTACGAAAGAACATACCACGGGCTGGGCACAGACCATGTCATCCCAGCGAATCCATGCAGAGCTGCTATCAGAAAGGGGTGACTACTCCATCTTACAGAGGGAAACTGAGACATGCAAAAGTGCTTTGATGGGTATTGAGAGCTACAATCAAATATAAGACATTAGGTCTAGTAGTCACCGTGTCAGCCCTGTCGACTGCAGACTGGTCTCAAGTCTACGAATTAAATATGGAATGAAACATACAATAATGGACAAAAAGGCCCCACAGTCTCGGACCTGATGGAACTTACATTCTTGGGGTGGACATGGGTAACGCATACATTACTGAAAAGCAGAGCACATCAGATGGTGACGAAAGCTAAGGAGGAGACCCCACAGAAAGCTAAGACGGGGCATTTCAAGCCAAGGAAGTGTTCTGGGAAGGTCTCACTGAGAAGGTGTCCCACTTTGTCACTTGGGAGTGATCTGTGCTGATCCTGGGGGAAAGCCTTCTGGAGAGTGCTGTAGACCAAAGGGATGAGGGCCTAATTCTTCTCGAACTCACTTAATGCTCTGAAACACTCCCAGGGGTGAGTCCACACTGCTGGAGATTCCAAGGGTGCTGAGTGCAGCAGTGGGAAGAAACGATTTATTTACTAACAAGCCTGGACCATCCCTGGAATGAACTTACATTCATTTTTTTTTCTTGCCCCAGTATTTTTAACACAGATATCGATCCTTCGAGTTACACAAAGAGGCGAGTAGCCCTTATTTGAAAATCTCCCAGATGCAAATGACTCACTCTGAAATTCCATTTCAAAGGCCCTCCCCTCACAAGAAATAAATATTGCTTGAAGAATACACAGAAACGTGAAGTTTTTCCGGTAGCTCTCTGATGTCTACAAAACTGAGTGGAAGGGGGTGCCCTTTGGGGCCCACCAAGCAAGACCTCAGGGATTCTGTTGCTATGCAGGGGAACCTGCTTTCAAACCCAAAGCATTTCTGCCCCTAAAGGAAAGCCCAACCGTACTTGTCCAGCGTCCTTGTGGTTTGGGTGTCCTGCCCGCCTCTCTCTGTGCTCCCCGGCTCCCCAGCACTGCTCCCTCCCCCCACTCTGTTATTAGGTATGCATTTCAGATTTTGAATGGATCTCCTTGTCTGGCGTTAATTGACAGTGAAAGCCCGGTTTTCAAAGCCAAGGTAGGAGCACTGAAGGTAAGTGATCAGAGGACTGCCCTCGTAATAAATCACTGCGGCACAGGTCACTGTTTGGAGTGTGAATGCAGTGTTCAATAAAGAAACACACTCCACCTTTCAGCTTCAAGCCGACCCTGGCTAATTGACCTCATTGTAGTCCCCCCATTAATCATTCTGGCACATGGGGCAAGAGGCAGTTTCACTGCTTAGGTTTGCAGGGAGGAGGGGGGCCAGGTCCATGTGGGGGTGGGTAAGGGTTGAGGGGGCAGTTATAATGTAAAAGGAAATCATAGACAATTCTCCCTTAATTAACTCATTGGATTTCCAGGTTGGCCAGATACGGTTTACTTTGCTAAAGGAATGTGGGGAATAATGCAGGGGCCTTCATTAACTTCACACCAGGACGCACGAGTTTGGGTCTCTAACGAAAGCAGATGTGAGCATCTGTACCCCATCCAGAGAGCAACTCCGCCAAAGGCCGGGGGTTAGCCTAATGCTACATAATCATTCAGTGTCATCGATCTCCCCAGACCCTGATTAATAAATTGCAGCAGAAATCTTTTACGGGGGTGACTACAATTATATTTCACCTATTAGAAGCACGTCACAGCTCACCCCAGGCGTGCGGGACTGGCCTGCCTTCCTCTTGGCCTCCTTCCTCCCATCCTTCTGGTCCTGCTTGTGGCTCTGCATCTGCTTTGCTGGTGATCCTTCCATGGGTCTGTTTTAGTTAAGAGACACAAGGTTCTTTTCGTCCATTCCCCCCACCCTGCCAAACCAACCGCCAAGCTGGCCATGGTGAACAGAGAATAGAGGGTCACTTCACACTTCTGGCCGAGACTTGTTTCTCCAGCGCAATCCCGCAAACATAATTTGGGCACCTGTTCTACGCCAAGCATTGCACCATGCTAGAAATATACCCACACTGAGTTTGATTTGGTCCTGGCCCTCAGAGATCTAAGAGTGTGCATTGATCCATTTATATTTTCAAAATGCACAAGCTGCCTCTTGTACCAAGCTGCTTTAAATTAGACCTTTTTTTTAAAGGTCTTTTCCCCGTGATTAGTTGCTATTATTCTGGAACGCAATAGTTTCACAGTTCACAGGGGTAAACAAAGCCCAGAGGGTCAGAAACTTTTACTTTGAGAGGAGGAGAGTGAAAAGGCGTGGGGCAGACACTAGGCTGAGGGAGGGCTATTGCTCATTTTACACTGGTGCTCTTCCCTGCTGCTCTGTCTTCCCCGGTTCCATTACTGCTAATGAACTTCATTGTTTGGTTCAAAACGCCAGCCTGAAGGCATCCCTCTCCTTCCCCTCAGTGCTGAGATTCAGTCTTGCTGATCTCCAAATTAACTTGTAAGCAAATACTTCAAGAATGGTGCCCTTCCTTCCCTGACCAGCACCTGGAGGGAGGAATTCAAGCCAAGACTTCAGGACAAATTTAGTCCCAGTGTCCAGAAAGGCAGAGTGCCCGCGTTCATTTGCAATTGCTTGTAATTCAATTCCACTTAACTATATTTATTGTGTGTCTACAATATGGTCTGGTAATTGTGCTAGTCACTGGGTTTAGAAAGTTGATAAAACACAGTCACTGACCTCAGGGAGCTCACGGTTTCTTACCAGCCCACAAAGCGGATCACGTTTCCTTGGTTTTACTGTCAAAAACACAGCCACACCTAGAGAACCCGAGAGTTAAGGCAGCTCAGCTTAGTGGGAAAACCATAGGATTTGGAGTCCTACAGATGTAGACAGAATCTGAGGTCTGTCCGCTCAAAATCTGTGTGGGCTGGGCCGCATGACATAACCTCACGGAGGCATAATGGTGTCTATCCGCTGGAGTTACTGGAAGATTGCATGAGTTAATGTATGGAAAGGGCACCTATTGTGAAGACCGCTTTATGCAGGAGAATTCGGGTGAATTATTGCCAAGATCATCCACAGATGGCAATATACCAGACCAAAATTAAAAATCTACTCTAATATGTCCCCCTCTTACTCCTCCTGCAGAAGACAAACTATCTCAACAATCTTGGCATGTGATCCAGAAAGGGCACATGCCAGCACCTGGCAGGATCCTCTCCCAGGCTGTACTGCCCCCCACCCCCACCCCTGCACCTTCTCCCAAGGCCATCCCTTGTTTCTCTTGCTTCTACCCAACCTATGTCTACCTCACTCTTTTCGCATATGGAATAATCAAAGCCTCGAATGTTAGGCCAGTGTCAAGAATTAGACATTTACTATAAGGAAACTGAGTCATACAGAACTTAATGGGCGTTCTCCAAGTTTGCACAGGTAGTTAGGGTTAATTAGAACTGGGATTAAAGCTCCAATCTCCTGGTATCAAATCCAGTGATCTTGGGGTGCCTGGGTGGCTCAGTCAGTTCAGGTCATGATCCCAGGGTCCTGGGACGGAGACCCACATGGGGTTCCCTGCTCAGCAGGAGCCCCGCTTCTCCCTCCCCCTCTGCACCTGTTTGTGCTCTCTCTTTCTCTCTGTCAAATAAATAAATAAAATCTTTAAAAAAATCCAGTGATCTTCTTACTACATGAGGTTGGGTATATCCAGTTACATTCAGATTGGTACCTTATTTTATGCCGCCTTGAAGTATTCTACAACCCTTACCAGTCTCCATACTTCCCCTCCCTTGTCTCCCCTTTAATCCAAATCTGCACATCACTCTCCTGAGCAAAATGCACAAAGAAGATAAATGATAGTAGACGTCTGATTTAAAGTGGTATCTCAATCTGGACCTTAGTTCAGTCTCTTCTGTGGGGGGAGAGGCAGAAGAAGATGAAAACTCACAACCAGGAGAAAAGAAAATCTGCCAGACAAAATAATGTCAGAACTGGAAAGAATCCTCAGAACCTACAGATAAATGGGGATTTGTTAATAAAGTCTGCTTAATTATGGCCTCATGAATTTCAGTCTTTGCCTCATAAAAAGGATGAAAGAAAGGGAAAAAAGAAGGAGGGAGGGAGGGAAGACAATTCAACATACACTGATAACTCAATATCTATTTTTTTTAAGATTTTATTTATTTATTTGACAGAGAGAGGCAACTAGGCAGAGAGGCAGGCAGAGAGAGAGAGAAGGGGAATCAGGCTCCCCACCGAGCAGAGAGCCCTATGTGGGACTCGATCCCAGGACCCTGAGATCATGACCTGAGCCAAAGGCAGAGGCTTAACCCACTGAGCCACCCAGGTGCCCCAACTCAATATCTATTTTTACAAAATTTATTAGTAAAGTGAATAGAAAATACATTTGTAATTTGATTTCTTTTTTTTTTTTTAATCATCTGTGCTTGAAGAGAAAGGCAGCGAGGGGCAAGTCCTCCTCCCTCACCATTGTCTCCTAACTCAGAGACCCAGAAGCTGTGAGACCCAGAAAGCTGGCAGGCTGGCCTTCATGACACGGATGCCACCTCTTAGTCTTGGCAGAGTGCTGTTCCCCTCTGTCACACACTCTCACTCAACATTTAATTTTACTGTCATTCTGATTTAGTTACTCCCAGTAAACTCCTGGAAAGGAAATGTAGAGGAAGCTAGTGATAAATTGCACAGCAAATAAGGCCCTTTAGGTAGGAGCAAAGATAAGAAGAAACAAGGTGGGGGAGGGAGGTCACTGGGTCAGTTGGTTAAGCCTCAGACTCTTGATTTCAGCTCAGGTCATAGTCTCAGGGTCTTGAGATGGAGCCCCAAGCTGGGCTCTTGCACTCGGCAAGGAGTTAGCTTGACATTCGTTGTCCTTCAGCCTCTGTTCCTTCCCCCCACCCCCGTCCACTCACATGTTTGCATTCAAGCTCTTTCTCTTTCTAAAATAAATAATTTTTTTTAACAAAAGAAGAAGAAGAAACAATGTGGTTGCAATGACTTCCAGGAGCCATCAGTTCAAGGGTCATGGATCCAAGTGGAAGGAAAGAAGACAGAGCCATTACAAAACAGCCCTATCCCATGGATTCAATACTAACACATCCATTAATATGTCTCAAAATATCATTTGGGGAAATAACATAAACCATGCAACAAATAGCACAAAAAGGAAGGAAGGGAGGGAGGGAGAATGGGAACAGTAATTCAACACACATTAAGTTAACATACATTTTTACTAAATTTATTAGTAAAATAAATAGAAATTATATTCGTATTTTGATTTCATCTGCTCGTTTCAGGAAAAATATACTAAAATTTCAAAACATGAAGGCATGAATAATATGTAAACTCTTCAAATCCTCCCTACTTTTATACCTTACATAAAAAATTCCCATTAAGAAAAAGAATATCTCGGGGAGGAGTCAAGATGGCAGAGAAGTAGGAGGCTGAGACGACATCAGCCAGCAGGAGATCAGCTAGATAGCCTATCAAACCATTCCGAACACCTACAAATCCAACAGGAGATCGAAGAGAAGAAAAACAACAATTCTAGAAACAGAAAATCGACCACTTTCTGAAAGGTAGGACCAGCGGAGAAGTGAATCCAACGCGACGGGAAGATAGACCCCAGGGGGAGGGGCCGGCTCCCGGCAAGCGGCGGAGCACAAAATCAGAACTTTTAAAAGTCAGATCCACGGAGGGACATCCCTCCAGAGGCAAAACTGGGGTGAAGACCTCACGGGGACAACGTGGACTCAGGTCCCACGGGGTCACAGAAGGATCGGGGGTGTCTGAGTGTCGCAGAGCTCACAGGTATTAGAGCGGGGAAGCCGGCTGCGGAGACAGAGCCGAGATTTCCTAGTGGTCTGTGACACGGACCGGTGCTCTGTGCGAGGGGTCCCCACAAGATCTGGGGAGACTCCGACCCGGGAGAGCTCAGGGATCTACGGGGTCCGGAGACTCCAGGTGGGACTCTGCCAGAGACAGAGACGCTTGGTCACAGGCTGGGTGAGCTCGGAGCACTCCCAGAAGCCAGTGAGACGGGACTGCTTACGCGCGATTTTCTCTGAGTGCGGTCTGCGGGCGCACGCGGTCTGCGGGCGCGCGGTGGCTGCGGGCGGGCGCGCGCGGTCTCCGGCGCAAACGTGGGCTTGGGAGACTGGAGGGATTAAACGCTTTTCTCTGAAGGCGCACTGAAGACTGGGGCCCCTAACTCTCGGCTCCTCTGAACCGGAGATTGGGAGGCCGCCATTGTCATTCCCGTCCTCCAGAACTCTACAGAAAGTGCTTTCAGGGAACAAAAGCTCCTGAAAGCAAACCTGAGAGGATTACTTAGCCCGGCCCCTGGTAAGGGCGGTGCAACTCCGCCTGGGGCAAAGACACCAGAGAATCACTACAACAGGCCCCTCCCCCAGAAGATCAAAGAAATACAGCCAAGACCAAGTTCACTTAACAAGGAGAACAGCGGATTCTTATCTGGACAAAATGACAAGGCGGAAAAACTCACCACAAAAAAAAGAGCAGGAGACAGGACCGAAGGCTAGGGACCTAATCAATACAGACATTGGTAATATGTCAGATCTGGAATTCAGGATGACGATTCTCAAGGTTCTAGCCGGGCTCGAAAAAGGCATGGAAGATATTAGAGAAACCCTGTCAGGAGAAATAAAAACCCTTTCTGGAGAAATAAAAGAACTAAAGTCTAATCAAGTTGAAATTAAAAAAGCTATTAATGAGATGTAATCAAAAATGGAGGCTCTTACTGCTAGGATAAATGAGGCAGAAGAAAGAATTAGTGATATAGAAGACCAAATGACAGAGAATAAAGAAGCTGAGCAAAAGAGAGACAAACAACTACTGGACCACGAGGGGAGAATTCGAGAGATAAGTGATGCCATAAGACGAAACAACATTAGAATAATTGGGATTCCAGAAGAAGAAGAAAGAGAAATAGGAGCAGAAGGTATACTGGAGAGGATTATTGTAGAGAATTTCCCTAATATAGCAAGGGGAACAAGCATCAAAATCCAGGAGGCGCAGAGAACACCTCTCAAATTCAGTAGGAACCGACCCACACCCCACCATCTAATAGTAAAATTTACAAGTCTTAGCGATAAAGAGAAAATCCTGAAAGCAGCACGGGACAAGAAGTCTGTAACGTACAATGGTAAAAATATTAGATTGGCAGGAGACTTATCCACAGAGACCTGGCAGGCCAGAAAGAACTGGCATGATATATTCAGAGCACTAAACGAGAAAAACATGCAGCCAAGAATACTTTATCCAGCTAGGTTATCATTGAAAATAGAAGGAGAGATTAAAAGCTTCCAGGACAAACAAAAACTGAAAGAGTTTGTAAACACCAAACCAGCTCTACAGGAAATATTGAAAGGGGTCCTCTAAGCAAAGAGAGACCCTAAAAGTATTACCAGAAAGGAACAGAGACATTATACAGTAACAATCACCATACAGGCAATACAATGGCACTAAACTCATATCTCTCAATAGTTACCCTGAATGTAAATGGGCTAAATGCCCCAATCAAAAGACACAGGGTTTCAGAATGGATAAAAAAACAAAACCCATCCATATGCTGCCTACAAGAAACTCATCTTAGACCTGAAGACACCTCCAGATTGAAAGTGAGAGGGTGGAAAACAATTTACCATGCTAATAGACATCAGAAGAAAGCTGGGGTGGCAATCCTTATATCAGATCAATTAGATTTTAAGCCAAAGACTATAATAAGAGATGAGGAAGGACACTTCATCATACTCAAAGGGTCTGTCCAACAAGAAGATCTAACAATTTTAAATATCTATGCCCCTAGCATGGGAGCAGCCAACTATATAAACCAATTAATAACAAAATCAAAGAAACACATTGACAAGAATACAATAATAGTTGGAGACTTTAACACATCCCTCACTGAAATGGACAGATCATGCAAGCAAAAGATCAACAAGGAAATAAAGGTCTTAAATGACACACTGGACGAGATGGACATCACAGATATATTCAGAACATTCTACCCCAAAGCAACAGAATACACGTTCTTCTCTAGTGCCCATGGAACATTCTCCAGAATAGATCACATCCTGGGTCATAAATCAGGTCTCAACAGGTATCAAAAGATTGGGATCATTCCCTGCATATTTTCAGACCACAATGCTCTGAAGCTAGAACTCAATCACAAGAGGAAATGTGGAAAGAGCACAAATACATGGAGACTCAACAGCATCCTTCTAAAAAAATGAATGGGTCAACCAGGAAATTAAAGAAGAATTGAAAAAAACCATGGAAACAAATGATAATGAAAACACAACGGTCCAAAATCTGTGGGACACAGCAAAGGCAGCCCTGAGAGGAAAATATATAGCGATACAAGCCTATCTCAAGAAACACGAAAGGTCTCAAATACACAACCTAACCCTACACCTTAAGGAACTCGAGAGAGAACAACAAAGAAAGCCTAAACCCAGCAGGAGAAGAGAAATAATAAAGATCAAAGCAGAAATCAATGAAATAGAAACCAAAAAAACAATAGAACAAATCAATGAAACTAGGAGCTGGTTCTTTGAAAGAATTAATAAGATTGATAAACCCCTGGCCAGACTTATCCAAAAGAAAAGAGAAAGGACCCAAATAAATAAAATCATGAATGAAAGAGGAGAGATCACAACCAACACCAAAGAAATACAAACAATCATAAGAACATATTATGAACAACTCTATGCCAACAAATTCGACAATCTGGAAGAAATGGATGCTTTCCTAGAGATATATAAACTGCCAAAACTGAACCAGGAAGAAATAGAAAACCTGAATAGGCCCATAACCAGTAAGGAGATTGAAACAGTCATCAAAAATCTCCAAACAAACAAAAGCCCAGGGCCAGATAGCTTCCCAGGGGAATTCTACCAAACATTTAAAGAAGAATGAATTCCTATTCTCCTGAAACTGTTCCAAAAAATAGAAATGGAAGGAGAACTTCCAAACTCATTTTATGAGACCAGCATCACCTTGATCCCCAAACCAGACAAGGATCCCAACAAAAAAGAGAATTACAGACCAATATCCTTGATGAACACAGATGCAAAAATTCTCACCAAAATACTAGCCAATAGGATCCAACAGTACATTAAAAGGATTATTCACCACGACCAAGTGGGATTTATTCCAGGGCAGCAGGGTTGGTTCAACATCCGCAAATCAATCAATGTGATACAATACATTAACAAAAGAAAGAACAAGAACCATATGATACTCTCAATAGATGCTGAAAAAGCATTGGACAAAGTGCAACATCCCTTCCTAATCAAAACTCTTCAAAGTGTAGGGATAGAAGGCACATACCTCAATATTATCAAAGCCATCTATGAAAAACCCACGGCAAGTATCATTCTCAATGGAGAAAAACTGAGAGCTTTTCCGTTAAGGTCAGGAACACAGCAGGGATGTCTGCTATCACCACTGCTATTCAACATAGTACTAGAAGTCCTAGCCTCAGCAATCAGACAACAAAAAGAAATTAAAGGCATCCAAATCGGCAAAGAAGAAGTCAAACTATCGCTCTTTGCAGATGATATGATACTATATGTGGAAAACCCAAAAGGCTCCACTCCAAAACTGCTAGAGCTTGTACAGGAATTCAGTAAAGTGTCAGGATATAAAATCAATGCACAGAAATCAGTTGCATTTCTTTACACCAACAACAAGACAGAAGAAAGAGAAATTAAGGAGTCAATCCCATTTACAATTGCACCCAAAACCATAAGATACCTAGGAATAAACCTAACGAAAGAGGCAAAGAATCTATACTCAGAGAACTATAAAGTACTCATGAAAGAAATTGAGGAAGACACAAAGAAATGGAAAAATGTTCCATGCTCATGGATTGGAAGAATAAATATTGTGAAAATGTCTATGCTACCTAAAGCTATCTACACATTTAATGCAATGCCTATCAAAATCCCATCCAATTTTTTCAAAGAAATGGAACAAATAATCCTAAAATTTATATGGAACCAGAAAAGACCTCGAATAGCCAAAGGAATATTGAAAAAGAAAACCAAAGTTGGTGGCATCACAATTCCAGACTTCAAGCTCTACTACAAAGCTGTCATCATTAAGACAGTATGGTACTGGCACAAAAACAGACACATAGATCAATGGAACAGAATAGAGAGCCCAGAAATAGACCCTCAACTCTTTGGTCAACTAATCTTCGACACAGCAGGAAAGAACATCCAATGGAAAAAAGACAGCCTCTTCAACAAATGGTGTTGGGAAAATTGGACAGCCACATGCAGAAAAATGAAACTGGACCATTTCCTTACACCACACACGAAAATAGACTCAAAATGGATGAAGGACCTCAACGTGAGAAAGGAATCCATCAAAATCCTTGAGGAGAACACAGGCAGCAACCTCTTCGACCTCAGCCGCAGCAACTTCTTCCTAGGAACAACGCCAAAGGCAAGGGAAGCAAGGGCAAAAATGAACTATTGGGACTTCATCAAGATCAAAAGCTTTTGCACAGCAAAGGAAACAGTCAACAAAACCAAAAGACTACTGACAGAGTGGGAAAAGATATTTGCAAATGACGTATCAGATAAAGGGCTAGTATCTAAAATCTACAAAGAGCTTAGCAAACTCAACACCCAAAGAACAAACAATCCAATCAAGAAATGGGCAGAGGACATGAACAGACATTTCTGCAAAGAAGACATCCAGATGGCCAACAGACACATGAAAAAGTGCTCCACATCACTGGGCATCAGGGAAATACAAATCAAAACCACAATGAGATACCACCTCACACCAGTCAGAATGGCTAAAATGAACAAGTCAGGAAATGACAGATGCTGGCGAGGATGTGGAGAAAGGGGAACCCTCCTACACTGTTGGTGGGAATGCAAGCTGGTGCAACCACTCTGGAAAACAGCATGGAGGTTCCTCAAAAAATTGAAAATAGAGCTACCTTATGACCCAGCAATTGCACTACTGGGTATTTATCCTAAAGATACAAACGTAGTGATCCAAAGGGGCACGTGTACCCGAATGTTTATAGCAGCAATGTCCACAATAGCCAAGTTATGGAAAGAACCTAGATGTCCATCAACAGATGAATGGATAAAGAAGAAGTGGTATATATATACAATGGAATACTATGCAGCCATCAAAAGAAATGAAATCTTACCATTTGCGACGACATGGATGGAACTAGAGCGTATTATGCTTAGCGAAATAAGTCAACTGGAGAAAGAAAACTACCACATGATCTCCCTGATATGAGGAAGTGGAGATGCAACGGGGGTGGGAGTTAAGGTGGTAGGAAAAGTAAAAATGAAAGAAGATGGGATCGGGAGGGAGAAAAACCAAAAGAGACTCTTAATGTCATAAAACAAACTGAGGGGGGTGGGGGGGAAGAGGGGTTGGGAGAGGGTGGTGGGGTTACATTATATGTTTAAATTAAGCTTAAATAAAGTTAAAAAAATGATAAAAAAAAGAATATCTCTTTGAAATCAGAATCTCATATCACACTTAAGGCAAACACATTCTTTTAAAATCGGAAATAAAAACAAAGATTCACTGGGCATTGTTAAGAAAGTTTTGGTCAATTCAATAAGTCAAAAAATGCATTAAGAAGAGGTACAAATATAGAAAAGAATAGAAAATTATTCTTTGGAGGTGATACTGTGGGTTACTAAAATATCCATATGAATCAATCACGCAAATCTACTAGGACTTCAGTGAGTTGGTTTAAACCACTGTTTCTCAACCTTTACTTCATTTTAGAATCACCTGGAAAGCTTTTAAAAATTACCAATGCTAGGGGTGCTTGAGTGGCTCAGTCAGTTCAGTGTCTAAGTCTTGATCTTCTTCCAGATCTTAATCTTGGGGTTATGAGTTCAGACCTCACACTGGGCTCAAACTGAGCAAGGAATATACATTTAAAAAATTTACCAGTGCTAGGGGATCACCCCAGAAATCCTGATTTCATTGTTCTTGGGCAAGGCCTGCCTTTGTGTATATTTTAAAATCTTCTCTGATGATCCTACTGTGCACCTAAGTTTGAGAACCACTGATATAAACATAAGAAATATACCAAATCCAATAGATTTTCCTTTATGCCATCAACAACCAATTACAGAATATGATACAAAGAATATCTTACTAATAACCAACAAAAATATAACATATTTACAATAATAGAATTAACACATGGCCAGCAATTCCACTTCTGGTAAGAATCGAAAACGGGGTCTAAAGAGATGTTTGCATATCCATGTTAATAGGTTAGTCACAGTAACCTAAAGATGGAGCAATGCAAATGCTCACTGAGAGATGAACAGATGAAAAAAAATGTGATATATATGTATACACACACACACACACACACACACACACACACACACACACAGGAATATTATTTAACCCTTAAAAAGGAAGGAATTCTGACATATGCTAACATATTGATGAACTGTGAAGACATTATGCTGGCTGAAATTAGCCAGTCACAAAAGGGCAAATATTGTGTGATTTCACTTCTGTGAGGCACCTGGAGCCTAAAGTAGTCAATTTCATAGAGACAGGAAGTAGAATTGGGCGTTCCAGGGGTTGGGGGGAGAGAGGAGTTGTCTAATGGTTATAGAGTTTCTACTCTGCAAGATGAGAAGAATTCTGGAGATTGGTTATATGACAATATCAGTTTATTAGTACTGAACTGTACACTTAAAAATGATTAAGATGATAAATTTTATGTTATATATATTTTAACACAATTAATTTTTTTTGAGAGAGAGAGAGACAGAATGGGGTGGGAAGAGGGAGAGAGAGAATCTCAAGCAGGTTCTATGGCCAGTGAAGGGCCTGATGTTTGGCTCAATCTCATGACCCTGAGATCATGACCTGATCTGAAATCAAGAGACACTTAACTGACTGAGCCACCCAGGCACCCCACAATTAAATTTTTTAAAACGGTATGAAAGAGGGGTACCTGGGTGGCTCATTCGGTTCAGCATCTCACTCTGGATTTCAGCTCAAGTCATGATCTCAAGGTTGTGGGATTGAGCCCCATGTCAGGCTCTGTATGAGGCATGGAGCCTGCTTGAGATTCTGTCTCTCTGCCCTTTGCTTGTGCTGTCTCTTTGCTTATGCTGTCTCTTTCTCTCTCTATCTCTAAATAAATGGATAAATAAAATATTTTAAGAAAACTGTATAAAAGAAAAACACAAAGTACCTATAATAAATTTTACAAGAAATGTTACGTGAGGAACAATTGAAGTCTTTATTGAATTATATAATAGGAAAAAATAATAATAATAATAATTAAGGCCCTGTCCCACATCCAAAGGAGCCCCAGTATATGCCTGGGCATTCTGAAGAGAACATGCTTTTCTTCTAATTATATACCTATGGCTCCAAGTTCTTGCTTGGGCTGAGTTAGCTCAGAAAACAGATGTAGGAGAAAAAAAATTATTGAATGGAAAGACAAACTGTGCTCCTTTATGAGATGGCTCAATATCAGAAAGAAGAGATTATCTTTAAATTCATTTATAACTATGATTCATTCCAATCAAATCTCAAGCATATTTTTATAACCGAATAAAATAATTCTCCAGTTCGTTGTAAAGAATAAACACCTGCCATAGACAAGAAAAAATGGGACTGCAAAGTGGCTTGAATTACCCATATTAAAATGTATTAGAAAGATACACTAGTTGAAAGAATATGATAATAGCACAGGGAATGACAGACAGGTCATTAAAATGAAACAGAAAGCCCTGAAACTCACCCCATATACATAAGAATTTATGATAAAGGTAAAAACAGAAAAAAATGATTTCAGTTATATTTAGACAATTAGTTAATCATTTGGGAGACAAATAAAGTTAGGTAGTATCTACCTTACACCAAATTGCAAAATAAATCCTTTGTGAGCTAAAATTTTTATGTAAAGAAAATGAAGTAATTAAAAAAATAGAAAAACTACAGATGAATATTTTAAGTGATCTCAGGGCAAGAAAGACCATTCTATATAGTCTCTGGAAAACAGAAAACTTAAAAACAGAACATGAAGCTTGAAGGCTGATTTTTCAGAGCTGGGGATGGGTGAGTGGTGGTTTCAAACTAGGATATAGGCCTAAGTGCTAAGTGTGGGCCTTCATACTGATAAACACTCCTACACACACTAGCGAACCAGAGAAGCCTGCCCCCTCTGTGAGGTGGGAAGTTAAAAACTCCATCCAGCAGCTGAGGAAAGAAAAGACATTGTAATCTCTGGTTAGATTTCTGGAAGGAAAAAAAATCTCCTGACAAAAGGCGAAAACCCAAGTCTATGCCACACGCAGACGTGCAAGTACAAATTAGTGGTTTTGGTGAAAGAAATCCCAAACCAGTGATTTTATTTTAAAGAGCATCTGTGGATCTCAAGAATTTTTTTTTTAACATGCTCCCTGGATATGAGCTTCCCCAAATATTACAAACCACAAGAGGAAATAATCATCCATGAGCAAGAGTCACAAGCTCAAAAAAGATGGGCATTTGTCATCCCCCAAAACTTCAGGTAAAGGAAATTTTTTCACCTGAAGAATATAAACCAAATATGTTTTAAATTCTCAAAATGATTAAAGAAGTATAAAAAACCATATCTAAAAAAGGACATTATGAAAATAGAATTGACAGAATTTGAAAATAAAAGTTATAGAAATAAAAAATACCGTTATTGGGATAAAGCCTCAAAGCATAAATTAAGCAGCAGGTGAGTCCCAGATAAAAAGAGTATTAAAAGGTTTGAATAGCGTTCTGAGGTAATCACCCAGAATGAAGCATGGAGATGTAAAGAAGTGGAAAAGATAAAAGAGAGGTTAAGAGATACAGTAGACAGAATGAGAACATCCAACATACATTCAATAGGAGTTCCCGGAAAAAGAATACGGAGAAATGTTGAGAGGCTGTACTTTTTTAAAAAAATGGTAAGAATTTTCTAGCCTGTATTAATTCATACCACATATGTTCATGAAGCTCTACCATGTACCAGGGAGTGAGTACAAACAGAAAAGAAAAGATGTCTATGTACTGAGCTAGGGATGGTTCAAAGTTAAAGAGTTAAGGAGATGATGAGAAATCAATCAATAAAATGACAAGGAGCCATCATTGTAGTAGGAGGAAAAGAAGATGGCACTCAATCAGGATTAATTGTGCCCAAATGGTGCTGGTGGGTCAAGTGAGATGGGGACTGGGAACTAACCATTTTGTTTAACAACATGAAAGTCATTAACAACCTCCTGAATAGACTGTGCACAAGGAAAATGGTGGAAGTATGAATAAAGTCAGCAAAGATAGACAAGTCTTTCAAGGGCTTCGCTGGAACGGGAGAGAAGAGAATATGGTGCCAGCTGGAGGGGTAGTAAAGTTAAGAGAGAGGTTATTTTTAAGATGGGATAAACAAAATCATATTCATATGCTAGTGGGGAAGTCCAGTAGGGAGACAAAATGAATATAAGAGAGGAGATAGTTGGTGGAACAGTATCTTTGGGTAGCCAAAAACAGATGACATCTAGTGTATAAGTAAACAGGTGGGCCTAAGCCAGGAGTATGGACAGTTCTTCCAAAGGAACAAAATGGAAGGCACTGAGGTTTTGATTTGTATTTCCCTGATGATTATTGATACTGAGCATCTATTCACATTTGGATATTTTCTTTGGGAAAATGTCTATTTAGTCTCTCTGCCCATTTTTTAATTGGTAGTGTGACTTCTCTGTATATTTTGGATATTAACCCCTTCCCAGTCATCTCAAAGCTGTTAGAAAGGCTGTCAAGAAAAAAAAGAGATAAATATTGGCAAGTATGTAAAGAAAAGGGAACACTTGTACAGCATTAGTGGGATTCTAAGTTGGTATAACCACTAGGGAAAACAATATGAGGGTTCCTCAAAAAATTAAAAATGAAACTACCATATGATCCAGCAATTCCATTTCTGGGTATATGCCCAAAGAAAATGAAAACAGGATATCAAAAAGATATCTGCACTTCCCTGTTTCTTGCAGCGTTATTCACAGTAGCTAAGATATGGAAAAAACCCAAGTACCCATTATTAGATGAAGAGATAAAGAAGATGTGGTATAAATTGACACAATGGAATATTATTCAGACCCAAGA
The DNA here is from genome assembly GCA_003697995.1 of Taxidea taxus jeffersonii. Taxonomy (NCBI): domain Eukaryota; kingdom Metazoa; phylum Chordata; class Mammalia; order Carnivora; family Mustelidae; genus Taxidea; species Taxidea taxus. The sequence goes on along the minus strand of RCUC01163245.1, from coordinate 4,014 downwards.
AAGAAGGAAATTCTGCCATTTTTAACACCATGGATGAATCTTGAGGACATTATGCTAAGTAAGGTGAGTCAAGCAGAGAAAGACAAATACTGTATGATATCAGTTAGCAAGAAAATCCATAATACATGTTGATATCCGCCCCCAGTTCCTGGCAAAGAGCTCCTAAAACCTTTGTTTAAGTTCCTAAGTGATAGAACATTAGAAACATCTCTTGTTCTAGTACTCATTTTTGACCTCTGTTTCTGACATGGAACTCCTGAAACCTTTGTCATTTTCCTCTCTTTCTGACATGGAACTCCTGAAACCTTTGTCATTTTCCAGGTGATAGTAGTGCCTTTTGTTCTAATCAGGTAACTCTGGAGATCGGCTCCTGGATGGCTCCTGGATGAAGTCTGGTCACCACAAAGGCCATGCCATAATTAGAAGCTTGGAATTTTCAACCCCCCCACCCCCCGCCATTCTCTTGAGACACACGAAGGGCTGGACATGGAGTTAATAATCCATTATGCCAATATGATGAAGTCTCCATAAAATCACAAAGGGATGGGATTTAGAGAGCTTCCAGGTTAGCAAATACATCTACACCAGGAGGATGACACAGCCTTAACTGCGGAGACAGAAACTTCTGCACTGAGGATATTCCCAGGTCTCACCTTTGGTATCTTTTCATCTGGAAGTTCATCCTTTATCCTCTCCTTTAGTAAAATAGTAAATGTAAGTAAGTGTTTCTCTGAGTTCTGTGAGCTGCTCTAACAAATTAATCAAAACTGAGGAGGAAATCATGGGAACCTCCAGTTTATAGCCAAACTGGACAGAAGTTGAGGGTAACTTGGAGACCTGTTACTTGGATTGACATCTGAAGTGTGGTGGGGAGCAGTCTTGTGGGACTGAGCATTTAACCTGTATGACCTGACACTATCTCCAAGTATACAGGGTCAGAAGTAAGTTAAACTATAGGACACCCGGGGCGCCTGGTGGCTCAGTGGGTTAAGCCTCTGCCTTTGGCTCAGGTCGTGATCCCAGGGTCCTGGGATCAAGCCCCACATCGTGCTCTCTGCTCAGCGGGGAGCCTGCTTCCTCCCCCTCTCTCTGCCTGCCTCTCTGCCTAGTTGTGATCTCTGTCTGTCAAATAAATAAATTAAAAAAAAAAAAACTATAGGACACCCAACTCATGTCATAGAGAATGACTTGGTGTGGGGGGAAAAAAAAACCTCCGTAAATTTGGTGAAGTATTCTATGTAAAAGTAAAAGAGACACACAAGAGAAAAACACACTAGGGAAGAACTGGCTCTTTTCCAACATGGGAAAGAAGAATACAGGGTTTTTTCTTTAAACACATCTATGTGGAATCTAAAAAAAAAGCCAAACTCACAAAAACAGAGTAAAATGGTGGTTACCAGGGGCTGGAGGGTGCTGGCACAGGAGAGATGTTGTTTAAGGGCACAGACTCCTAACTAGTAGATGAAAAAGGCCTGGAGATCTAATGCTCAGCATAGCCTGTTTCTCTCTCTCTCTCCCTCTACCCCTCCCCCAGCCCCCATTCATGCTTTTTTTCTCTTTCTCTCTCTCAAATAAATAAATAAAATAAATAATAAAATAAAATAAAAAGAAGGAAGACAAACCCAAAAGGAAGCAATGGTGAGCAAACACACTTGAATAAGCACTAGTGGTAAGAATTTGAGGGGGTTTAAAAACAAGGCAGATGTAAAATATTGGGCCCCAATACCCTGGAAGAGGGAGGAACAGTCAAGGTGTAAGTGGTCTATGAGTCCCAAGTGTTCTGAAGGAGACTACATATAATAATGATAAACTAAGATTATCTTAAGTCCAATATGGATGTTACAAATGTAAGGGCTGGTGCTGGAAAAACTGAATTAATCTGCATGGAAAAAAGTGAGCTTGGATCCCTTCCTTAGATCCTACACAAAAATTAACTCAACAAGAGTGACAGTTACCCATGTAAGAGCTAAAATGGTAACATTCTTAAAAGAAAACCCAGAAGTAAATCTTACTGAACTTGGTTAGGCAAAGTCTTCTTAGACACGATATGAAAAGCAAAAGTGGCAAAAGGAAAAAGTACATGAATTAGACTTCACCCAAATTAAAACTTTTGTGCCACAAATGATACCATCAGGAAGGTAAAAGACAATCACAGATGGGAGAAAAGATTTGAAAATCACGTATCTCCTATGGCACTTGTGGCCAAACATACGTATTTATTTATATTTATATATTTATATATAAACTCTTACAACTCAATACTAAAAAAATAAATAAATAACCCAGTTTAACAATGGGTAAATGACCCAAAGAGACATTTCTCAAAAAAAAAAAAAAGAAATGACCAAAATGCACATGGAGAGATGTTCGACATCATTAAGAATTAGGGAGTGCAAATTAAAACCACAATGAGTTACCACTTCACACCCACAAGGATGGTTACATAAAAGGAAAAAAAAAAAGGAAATCACAATCGTTAGGGAGAATGTGGAGAACTTGGAGCCCTCATACTTTTCTGGTGTGAATGTAAAATGGTGCAATTGCTTTAGAAAGTAGTTTGGCAGTTCCTCTAAAAATGTTAAACATTGACTCACCACATGGCCCAGCAATTTCATTCCTAGGTGTATACCCAGAAAAAATTGAAAACATATGTCCACACAAAACCCTGTACATGAATGTTCATTATATCAGTGTTCACAATCATCAAAAAGTGGGAACAACCTAATGTTTCCCAATTGATGAATAGATAAATATGGCCTATGCATATGGTAGATTATTATTTAGCCATAAAAAGAAATGAAGGACTTATACATGGTACAATTTGGATGAACCATAAACATGTTATATTAAGCAAGTAACAAAATGACCGGTTACAAAAGTCCATGTATTATATGATTCCATTATATGAATGTCCAGCATAGACAAATCTACAGAGACAGAAAATAAATTCCTAGTAGCCACAGGCAGAGGGGAGAGGAGAATGACTGATAACATGACTAATAACTGGTATGGGATTTCAAAAATTGTTCCATTCAATTGGGAAAGGAGGGGCAAGAAGTAAAGAGAAGCAGCACAGAGGGTATAAAACTTTTACAAGAAAGCTACAAGAACTACACTCAGTATGATACCATTATTACATATTTTTAAAGCACAAACATTATCAAATATTGTTGGAGGTATCTGTGAGTGGTAAAAATGTGAAAATATCCACTCGAAAACTATTGGGAGAGGCAAGGAGACGTTTAGGGGATGGAAATGGGGCATGGGCTTCTTCATTAAATGATCGGAAATGCCAGCAAGTTGTGCCTACCTGTACAAATTTGAAGAGGGAAATCTGAAAATATATGTAACAAAACTTTTTTTAAATGTTTACTTTCTTTGAGGAAGTAATAACTCTTCTAAGACTTTAGGAAAATAATCGCATGTGTACACAAAGATTTAACCACACTGATGTTTGCTGTATTTCCATACATACATGCATTAAATATATGCACATTATTCAGAGGCAAATAGATTGTTAATTGGACATATTCAAAATATTAAAAAGTACTGTGCAGTTAATCTAAATAATTAACTGGAGAAAGAAGTCTTGGGCCTCTCAGCGTCTAATGAAAGCTATGTGTCCTGTGAAGACGGGAAGATGCAAAAAAGACCCAAAAGAGTTTGCAGACAATTTCAGCGGGTCCCAGAGTACTTAAAATTCAGATCTTTGATTAGGGAGGAAAAACCTGCTGACTGACTCGAAATTACCCTCCAGAAGCCTCTTCCACCTCCAGGCAGCTTTTGCTGAACCCTGCCCTCCCCAGCCTGGCGCGGCACTCCTTCTTTCAGACCCTATATAAACCTGTAGGCTGTGTGTTGTATCCCTCTGTACTGTGATCTCAGCTCTATTTTCTCTCTTCCCTGCCAGCCTCTTTGAGAACAGGGCACCCAACTCAAGTGGCTTCAAATCTCCAGCACCACACAGGGCCTGGCTGGGGCGTGAATAAGTATCTGTTGACCAGATGATCACAT
>RCUC01163244.1:0-12146 GCA_003697995.1 Taxidea taxus jeffersonii | reverse complement strand
TGTGTTTTAAATTTCAGGAGAGAGCTGAATTTTTTTTTATCATCCTCTGAATTCCACTGGCGGAAACCTGCTTGTTCCGTCAACGTAGCCAGTGTTTCCAGCAGAGCCCAGATTTCACAGTCCTCAAGACATAGAAACCCTGTGAGAATGGCACAGTAAGTGTCAGTCAGAACCTTCACATTCAGCCTAAGCTACACAGGAGAGAGGCCTTAAAAAGGGTAAGCAAGGTCAGGACATTAGCAGAAGTGTAGGGAGGGACATGACAAAGTCCGTGTCCATTAGAAGCTCCATGGGGGCAGGAACTTTGTTTACTTCTCAAGGACCATGACCTCAGACCAGTGCTTAACAAACAGTAGGTGCCCTGGAAATGTCTAACTTGGTGGAGAGGAAAACTATTATAAATAAGACAAATACTTAAAAGTTGTAAGGAGCTCAGCCCCAGTTAGTCATAATCAGTTGTACCTGGAAAATGATTCTTTATTATTATTATTAATCAATTTTTGAGAGAACAAGAGCGGGGGAGGAGGGGCAGAGGGAGAAGCAGACTCCCTGCTTAACACGGAGCCCAACACGGGGCTCCATCCCAGGACGCCGGGATCACGACCTGAGCTGAAGGCAGATTCTTCACAGACTGAGCCACCCAGGCGCCCAGGAAAAGGATTCTTTTAGAACAATTGGAGGAAGTGGCCACTTCATAAAAATACATAAAATCATGCAACCTGCAATTTGCGTGTAAGAGGTTTTTTTTTTTGCATTTGGCTCCTGTCCTCCACGGATCTTCACTTTTCCAGCCATAATAGGCTCACGTTTGCATCTCCCCATTTAAGACTTCTCTGTGCATCCTCAGCCGCGCAGAGCCCACACCTCACTGTCTCCTCTGGGTCTTTTGTGACAGGAACAGACGGAATGAAAAAGAAAAGAGAAACTTGTTTGGGTTTTTTTGAATATTTTATTTATTTATTCAACAGAGATCACAAGTAGGCAGAGAGGCAGGCAGAGGGAGAGGAGGAAGCAGGCTCCCCGCTGAGCAGAGAGCCCGATGCGGGGCTCGATCCCAGGACCCTGAGATCAGGACCTGAGCCGAAGGCAGAGGCTTTAACCCACTGAGCCACCCAGGCGCCCCAAGAAACTTGTTTTTAATTCCGTAAAAGATCATGAGCAAGGGGTGTGGGAAAAGGGGGAACATGTCTTAGCATGCATTTTGGACACTGAACCAAGCTACTAAGGCACAGAGCATTTTGGATACTACCCCGTGCTTCCCAGCTGCCTCAGTAGCTTTCAAGATCGCAGGGTGGAACAGTTTACTTCAGTGTATATTTACTGGGGAGAGAGAAGTTTGCCACACTTTCCCCCGCCAGGCCTTAGCTTCCAGGACACTGGTTACTTGAGTTCCGTGTTAGCATCAGAAATCCAGAGCCCTCAACACTGCTCTGTTGGGCTGCCTGGCTCAGGTCATGCGTGACCCGGGGGTCCTGGGATCAAGTCCCACATGGGGCTCCCTGCTCAGCGGGGAATCCGCTTGTCCCCCTGCCTGCCTGCCACTCCCCTTGCTGGTGCTCTCTCTGTCTCCCTAACAAATCGATAACTAAGATCTTTTCAAAAACAAAACCCCAAACAAAACAAAACGCGGAGCTTTGTCAGTACCGGATCCTGCTGGACCTCCTGGCTCTTTCTAGAGGATGTTTTCAGTCATAAGAAATAGAAATGCCGGCTCAGACGAGCTGAGACAAAGGGAGGATTTGCTGGTGTGGGGAATTAAAAAGAATACGGGTAGGCCAGGACACAGGCCCAGTTGAAAATGGCTCTGGATCAGTTCTTCCGTGATTCCCTCACCTCTGCCCTTTAGGTTGAATTGGTTCTCACATTTGTCTTTTCCATACTCTTAGGAGATTTATTTAAAGACCTGGCGCTCCCTTAACTCTTCTAGCACACACCTGCCCGCTTTCTATGTACTTCTGAAGCAGTTGTTCTCTGAACCTCCTGTCCCTGTTAGTCCACCTAGAGGCTTGGCATTTTCTTAAATACACCATATCTAAATGCAAATATTTACAGGGTTACTGTGAGTTACAGTTTGCCATTTTTATCATGCCTCTGTCTTCTGGAGAATCTTTTCCTTTCCCCCCGTGTCAAATTTGTTTTTTTTTCTTTTCTTTTTTTAATTTCTTTCTTTCTTTATTTGACAGATCACAAGCAGGCAGAGAGGCAGGCAGAGACAGCGAGAGGGGAAAGCAGGCTCCCCGATGAGCAGAGAGCCCGACGTGGGGCTCGATCCCAGGATCCTGGGATCATGACCTGAGCTGAAGGCAGAGGCTTAACCCACTGAGCCACCCAGGTGCCCCCGTTTTGTTTTGTTTTGTTTTGTTTTTCTAAAAAATAATGCCTGAAGTTTTTAGGTAAGCAAAATAATTCAGAAAAGGCACTCATATAACATCGCTGACATATGTAAACAATACTGGGTATTTTTAGGGTATCTGTGCATATGGATATGGATCTGTTCAGTTTTACAAAACGAGGATAATATGCATACAATGTTGTAACTTGATTTTCTTCCCTCGGTAATATGTTGGAAGCATTTTCTACCAATATTGATCTACAACATATGTAGCAGATTTTAACCAATTTCCTGTCGAATGTTCAGTTTGTATCTTCTAAGCAGTTCAGTGAAAAATTAGAACAATGACATCCATTCTCATGCTTTCGTACTGTTATTACCTTGGAAGAAATTTCTAGAACCGGTGCTGTATCCAAGAATAATCGCTTTTAGATTTGGTATATACAGGGCAGTTATCTTCCAAAAGTACACAAGACTGCCCACTTCCCTACCCTCGTGAGTAAAGAATACACAGTCTTGATGGGATTAAAATGGCCTCCTGGTATTTGTCTTGCTTACCAGAAGGGAAAAAAATCCTCTGTGGATAAAGATACCAGGCAGAGCCTCCACATATTTTTACAGGCAATGTCTGGCTAAAACCTAAATAAGTTCTTTTCAGGAAAAATAAAGATTAAATGACCCAAAACAAAGAAAAAGGTGATTGAAACTGACCTGCAGTGATCCAGAAATTGGAGTTGCCAAACACGGATTTTTCAAATAACTTCTATTACGTTCATGAAAATATGGATAATTTCACCAGAGAACTGCAATAATTAAAAAAAAAATCTAACAATCCTGGATTTGACAAATACAGCAACTCATTAAGAATTTAGTAGATGAAAAAAAAAAAGAATTTAGTAGATGGCCTCAAAAGCAAATTAGATGTGGCTAATGCTATTTATTCTCTAGCCAGAAAGCTCAGTGGGCAGAGGAACCCCAGGGCAGACATCACGTTTTATCTTGTAATGTCTATGCGGTGAATGTTTATAGAAACAACGAGGCTTCAGAGGGTAGGATCCTTGCTGGAGAGAATGAGTTTTAGGAGCCCTTTGGGCAACAGGTCTCAGGCAGACATGAACAAATCTTGCTTTTGAAAGTCAAACCAGACAACTCGGCCAATAAAAATCCTTGCTGAGATTTCTTTCCAAATAAGTGATTCTGGAACCTCTGTCCTTGGTAATTAGGGCGAGATAGTGTGGCTGCACTTGGGAGACTTGGAGAAGAAAAAGAATGTGGAGGATTTGATTCAGAAGCCCAGGAAGAGAGGTGAGAATAACAAGGGTCTCAGGTGGGGGCAGTCTTTGCAGGTAAGAAGAAAGGTGAAGATCATCTTCATGGAAAAGCGTGTATGAGCAAGTGGTTGAGGTAAGGGAGGAGCCAGTCGTCGTAGCTGGTTAAATGTTACACTTCCTACCAGGTTATGCCCGGACTGAGTAGTCAGGAGGGTCAGGCAGACCTGGTTTTATAGACGACTCTTCCTTTTGCCTTCTGTTCCAAAGGAAAACTGTTCAGTGAATTCAGGAGAGTGAGATGTCTTTTCTTCATTGCATACCTTGTCCAGTCTCAGGGATGGATTGGTCTGTCCAAGGAAGGATTCTTAACAGCCACAGGGGGTTGGGAGGACGAGTACTGTGGGGACACCAGTCTTTTTTTTTTTTCTCTCAAGATTTTTATTTATTTGACAGAGCAAACAAGCAGGGGGAGCAGCAGGCAGAGGGAGAAGCAGCTCCCGGCTGAGCAGGAACCCAGTGCAGGACTCGATGCCTGGACCCTGGAATCATGACCTGAGCCGAAGGCAGATGCTTAACTGACTGAGCCACCCAGGCGCCCCAGGGACCTCATTCATGTGTATTAGAGCCTCGGGGAGGCAAGTGATGATAATCCCCATTGTAACGGGCTTGAGAAGTTTAAAACCATTGCCCTAGTTCCCACAAGTAGCAGGATTTCCACAGGTTGCCAAAATTCAAGATTTTAATTCTTAATTATGAAAAATCTCAAAAAGAGAAAATATAATGGTTCCCCACATAGTCGTCTCTCAAATTCAAGTTACCAGGATTTTATGTTTGCTTAATCTATCCCCTCTTACTTTTTATTTTAAATGCTTGGATAATGTAAAACAAATCCCTGATACCTTATTTCACACCTATTTCAATAGGCATCTCCTTAATATTGGCTATTTTTTTACAGAACCACAAAGCCATGATCAAAGCTAACAAAATACTCAAATTCCCGTGATTGCTTCGAATGTTGTTTCATTTTAGTCTGGTTTTTTATTTTTCCTTTTTTATTTTATCCTCCTCCACACCCCTCCCCTTTCCCCCCCTAATTTTAGAATTGGGATTATACTGGCCTCTTTTATTTTCCGGAAGAGATTGTGAAGAATTAATTCTGACTATTTAAACATTTGGTAGAATTCTCCAGGGAAACCTTCTGGGCTTGGGTGTTGTGCATAAGCACACAACTGTGCACTCAGACTGCTTAGGTGTAGGTACTGGTGTGACCACTTAACGGTTGTGTGACCATGTCCAGTTAAGACCATATCCTCTCTGCCTCTTTCTCCATTGTTGAATGAGGCTAATATTTGGAATGCTACGAATGAAAGACTTAATACATGTCAAGCAGTGGAACCTGTACCCAGCTCACAATAACAGCTCGTGGATCTTTGTCTCACTAGTCTGGTATGCACACTTACACTCACACACACACACACACACACTCACAAAACCTTGGCAAACAATTCTTTTTTTTTTAAGATTTTATTTATTTATGTGACAGAGAACACACAAGTATGCAGAGAGGCAGGCAGAGAGGGGAGGTGAGAAGCAGGCTCCCCGCGGAGCAGAGAGCCCGATGTGGGACTCGATCCCAGGACCCTGGGATCATGACCTGAGCCGAAGGCAGCAGCTTAACCCACTGAGCCACCCAGGCATTCCAACAGTTTTTAATAGTTCCACACCAGAAGCAATCTTCTGAGATCAAGAGTAACACAAGAATGTCTACTTTCAATTATTATCTGTAATTATGGATTTTATTTTTTTATTTTTTTAAAAGATTTTATTTATTTATTTGACAGAGAGAGTTCTCAAGTAGGCAGAGAGGCAGGCAGAGAGAGGAAGGGAAGCAGGCTCCCCGCTGAGCACAGAGCCCGATGGGGGGCTCGATCCCAGGACCCTGGAATCATGACCTGAGCCGAAGGCAGAGGCTTTAACCCACTGAGCCACCCAGGTGCCCCTAAAATTATGGATTTTGGCCAGTACTAGGAAACCATAACTAAACAAGAAGTAGAAAGAAAATGAATTATTTGCAGATATTATTATGTATGTAGAAAATCCCAAAGAATCTATAAATAAAATAGAGAGGTGCTGGGTGGCTCAGTTGGTTATCTGATGGCCTCTTGATTTCAGCTCAGGTCGTGATGTCAGGGTCCTGGGATCAGGCCCCACTGGGGCTTCACCCTGGGCATGGAACCTGCTTAAGTGTCTCCTCCCTCTTCCTTTGCCCCTTCCCACACACACATGCTCTGTCTAAAAAATAAAAATAAACTTAAAAAATACATTAGAATTAGCAAATTTAAGGCACGACATACAATAAAAATAAAACATTCAATGGTGTTCCTGTATACTAGCAACAATTATAATGTTAGAAATAAAAGAATTTATAAAGAAATTGAAAGAAGGGCATCTGGGTTGCTCAGTTGGAAATATGTGGAAATGTGGAAATATGTGGAAAATGACAAACTGATCCTAAAATGCACATAGATATTTAAAGGGCCACAAACACTGAAGACCGTCTAGAACAACTGCAGGGGTTATGCTCTCAAATACCAACCCTTTATAAAAATACAGTTATAGATGGGCCACCTGGGTGACTCTGTTGGTTAAGCAGCAGACTCTTGATGTCAGCTCAGCTCATGATCTCAGGGTCGTGAGTTCAAGCCCCATGTCAGGCTCTGCTCTCCACTCTGAGTCTGCGTGAGATTCTCTCTCTCTCTCCCTCTGTCCCTGATCTTACACCATAGTATATAAAAAACCAGGAAATTAACACTGTATAATCCTCCAGTTTTACCGGTTTCACACTCTGGCTGTGTATATATATATCTATGTGATTTTATGTAGTTTTTTTTTTTAAGATTTTATTTATTTATTTGACACAGAGAGAGAGATCACAAGTAGTCAGAGAGGCAGGCAGAGATAGAGGGGGAAGCAGGCTCCCCGCTGAGCAGAGAGCCCGATGCGGGGCTCGATCCCAGGACCCTGAGATCATGACCCGAGCCGAAGGCAGAGGCTTAACCCAGTGAGCCACCCAGGCGCCCCAGATTTTATGTAGTTTTATGTAACCACCACTGCAATCCAGAAACAGAGCTGTCCCATCCCTGTAGGCCCCTTGCTGAGACACCCCCCCCATCCCTCACGCCTAGCAACTGGTACTCTGGTCTCCATCCCTGCAATTTCATTTCAAAAATGTTACATACTATACGCTCGCTAACTGAATATAACAAACAAAGCAAATATCTTGCTAATCTTCAAAGCAATTTTATATAAATGGAATCCTACAGTGTGTAAGCTTTTGCAATTGGCTTTTTCATTCAGCATAATGACCTGGAAATCCAACCAGATTGTTGCTTGCATCAATAGTTTGTTCGTTGACCTTAAAAAGAAAAGTTTTGTTACCAGCACAAATGGGTTTATTCAGGAAGAGTGGAGAATTGCAGCTTGGGGGCAAGCAGCTGCAGCGGAAAGCACAGGTAGTCCGACAAAGGAGAGGAATGTTCTTTTCTGCAGGAGGAAGGTGGAAGAGGTCACTTCCAAGGAAAGTCCACTGGACAAAGGCAGGCGTTCAGGGTGATGAGTCTGTCCCTGGCCGAGCTGCTGTCTCGTAGGAGAGGTGGTGTATGCTGCCAGAGGCGATGCAGTCTTTGCCTGAGCCTCTAACTGATGACTCATTCCTGTTGAGAATTCTTCTCTTGGGGTCTGTAATCGACACTTTAAAAAAAAAATTTTTTTTAAAGATTTTATTTATTTGTTTGACAGAGATCACATGTAGGCAGAGAGGCAGGAGGAAGCAGGTTCTTCACTGAGCAGGGAACCTGATGCGGGACTCAATCCCAGGACCTTGGGATCATGACGTGAGCAGAAGTCAGAGGCTTTAACCCACTGAGCCACCCAAGCGCCCTGTAATTGACACTTTTTTAAAAAAAGGTGTTTACTTATTTGGTAGACCAAGGGAGCATTGGGGGAGCAGCAGAGGAAGAGGGGGGAGAAAACTCCCCGCTGAGCAGGGAGCCCCATGTAGAGCTCCATCCCAGGACCCCGAGATCATGACCTGAGTCGAAGGCACATGCTCAACCGACTGATCTGCCCAGACGCCCCTGTAATCGACACCTTTTTTTTTTTTAAGAGTTTATTTATTTGACAGACAGAGATCACAAGTAGGCAGAGAGGCAGGCATAGAGAGAGGGGGGGAAGCAGGCTCCCTGTTGAGCTGACAGCCCGATGCAGGACTCCATCCCAAGACCCTCAGATCATGACCCGAGCCGAAGGCAGATGCTCAACTGACTGAGCCACCCAGGCGCCCCATCGACACCTTTTTTTTTAATTAAAAAATTTTTTATTGTGTTATGTTAGTCACCATACAGCACATCATTAGTTTTTGATGTCATGTTCCACGATTCATTGTTCGCATACAACACCCAGTGCTCCATGCAATTCGTGCCCTCATTCATAGCCTCACTGGGTGCTCTCTAAAACAGGTAATCAGCGCTTCCTGACGATGGGTGGGACGGTGTGAGAGCTACCCCTTCTGGCCTCCCGGCTCCACTGTAGGGAGGTTTCCTTGTCTTAATTTCCATAGTTCCTGTTGCTGCGGTTCAATATTCCATGGTTTAGACGCACTACACTTTTGTTTAACCAAGCGTCTGTTAGAGGACATTTGGGTTGTTTCCGGGTCTGGTTTTTTTTTTTTTAATATTTTATTTATTTATTTGAGAGACAGAGATCACAAGTAGGCAGAGAGGCAGACAGAGAGAGGAGGAAGCAGGCTCCCTGCTGAGCAGAGAGCCCGATGCGGGACTCGATCCCAGGACCGTGGGATCATGACCTGAGCTGAAGGCAGAGGCCTTAACCCACTGAGCCACCCAGGCGCCCCTGGTTTTTTTTTTTTTTTAAAGATTTTATTTATTTATTTGTTAGAGAGAGAGCGAGCACACGCAGACAGAGTGGCAGGCAGAGGCAGAGGGAGAAGCAGGCTCACTGCCGAGCAAGGAGCCGGATGCGGGACTCGATCCCAGGATGCTGGGATCATGACCTGAGCCGAAGGCAGCTGCTTAACCAACTGAGCCACCCAGGCGTCCCTGTTTCCGGGTTTTGATGTCATGAATAGAGCTGCTGTAAACACTCACATGCAGGTTTTTGCACAAACATAAGTTTTTGTTTCTCTGGGATACATGCTCAAGCGTGCAATGTAAATGCTTGGTTTGTTTTCAACGAAATTACTGAACTATTTTCTGGAGTATCCATGATATTTTATATTCCTACCAGCAACGTCTGAGTCACTCAGTTCTTCATGGCCTTACTAGCATAATGCCACATTTTATATTTGGAGCCCCATTGTCTGAGAGTCTTCTAGAAAGACTTTACCAATATATTCTGACAAAAGGTTCATGAGAGGAACGCCTGGGTGGCTCAGTTGGTTAAGCAGCTGCCTTTGGCTCAGGTCATGATCCCAGCGTCCTGGGATCGAGTCCCACATCGGGCTCCATGCTCGGCAGGGAGCCTGCTTCTCCCTCTGCCTCTGCCTGCCACTCTGTCTGCCTGTGCTCATTTGCTCTCTCTCCCTCAATCTGTGACAAATAAATAAATAAAATCTTAAAAAAAAAAAAAAGAAAAGAAAAGGTTCATGAGAAACATGTTTCCCCATCCCAGTACCAAGTAGTATGTGCTGTCAATTTCTCTGTGTCAATACAAGGAAACAGTGAGAGGACAGATGTCATCAAAGATACTCGTGACCTCTGACGTCTGGGAACTTGGATTTCTGTAGGGTTTTCACCATTCCCTCACGGGTAAAGGCTAGGCACTGTGCCGAGACTGTACAGATAATGTGGTTTTTCCTTCTGGGTGTCCGGAATTCGAACACGGGCTAGGCAGAGTGTGCCTGTGTGGCGACCCTGCAGTAGAAATTTTGGTTACTGAGTGTCTAACGGGCTTTCTTCATAGACATACTTCACATGTCTTGTCACAACTTGTTGCTGGAGAATTACGTATGTTCTGTGTGACCCCATACGGAGAGGACTCTTGGAAGCTTGGATCGTTTTTTTCTAGACTTCACCCCATAAGACAAAGTTATAGCTAAACCAGACCAAAAAAAGAGAGGGGAGAGGAGGGGACCACTGAGCTTCCCTAACAGAGAAAACTTGGTGGCGTTGTCACAACCTCCCTCCCCAGCTGTTGTTAACCTTGTAAATGTTAGACCTACTGCGCAGGGTTTGAGCGAGCTTACAACGAGAGAGTAGAACAGGGGACTTCTAAAAAAGATTTATTGCTTAGATGGGGGAGGACTGGAGCAGAGGGAGAGGCAGAGAGAAACTCAAGCAGACTCTGTGCTGAGCGTGGAACCCGATGCAGGGCTTGATCTCATGACCCTGAGATCACGACCTGAGCTGGAGACAAAAACCAAGAGTCGGACGCTCAACCGACTGCACCACCCAGGCGCATTAGAGGAGGACTTTTTAAGGCATGGCTTCGTATTCTGTCCCTATTGCCCCTGGATGTATGATCAAAATTGATGCAAGTTCATGTGCTTATAACCTAAACACTAGCGGCATCATCCCAATAGGAGGAAGCTTCAGAGAATGTTTCAGGGGCCACACTCCCTTGCTTCCTGCCACCTGTGAGCAGGCTGAAATTTAAACTTTGAATTTTGGGACAAAAATGAGTCTCTAGAACTGATTTTTGCTGTGCGGATTGCCTTTTGGAGCCTCTGGGGAAAGGAGGAAATACGAAAAGAGCCCATCTCCGTGGGAGACACATTTTGGAGTTTTCCAAAGCAGATTTTAGTTGCTAATGAGCTCTTAGAAAATCAGGTAGCTGACCCTGAGCGGCAGCCGCTTCTCCCTCCTGGTGTGCTTATTTTTTTTTTTTTTTTTTTAGATTTTTATTTATTTATTTATTTGTCAGAGAGAGAGCAGGAGCGAGCACAGGCAGACGGAGAGGCAGGCAGAGGCAGAGGGAGAAGCAGGCTCCCTGCTGAGCAAGGAGCCCGATGTGGGACTCGATCCCAGGACGCTGGGATCATGACCTGAGCCGAAGGCAGCTGCTTAACCAACTGAGCCACCCAGGCGTCCCTGGTGTGCTTATTTTTGAAGGGTCAGTTTGGGCTCAAAGAATGACGAGGTAGAAAGGGCTTCGGACATCTTGGACTTGGGCCCAGCTGTGTGACTGTAGAGCCTCAGTGCTGCTGCTGCCAGAGGAAAGCAGGTGGCTTTTTGGGATGCTGAAATCACAGGTCCTTGCGGCCTGGACCTGTCTCTGGGCTGAGACCCGACACTCATCTGCCTGAGCGGTTTCAGCCCCAGCGTGCACTGGGCCCAGTGGGGTTGGGATGGACAGCTCCGCTCGGGAAACTGGCTCAGACTATGTGACTCTTACAGCCCTTTGGGCGACCCTAACCCGTGACAAACACCACGGGTGTTCCTGCTTCTGGATACATAGTCAAAGGGCATGAACTCGGGTTATGCAGGAGATGCTGTGCCCCATATTTATTACAGCATTAGTCACCATAACCAAGATACGGAAACAGCCCAAGTGTCGTGTCCACCAACTGACGAATGGATAGGATAAAAAAGATGTGGTGTGTATATACAATAAAATGCTATTCAGCGATGAGAAAAAAGGAAATTCTGCCATTTGGGACAAGATGGATAAACATAGGGGACATTAGTGAGATAAGTGAAACTTATGTATATAGTATTTAATATATATTTATATGTATTTAATACATAGTACTTAATATATATTTAATATTAAATTTATATTATGTATATTTTATTGATATATTTATGTTACATTGGTGCATATTAAATATATATTTAATACTAAATATATAGTGTTTAATATTTAACACATATATAATATATACATAATACTTAATACATATTATATATATAAGGTTTATATATTTATTTGAGAGAGTGAGCCTGATTTGGGCCTCGATCCCAGGACCCTGAGATCATGACCTGCTCTGAAACGAAGCGTTGGCTGCTTAACGGACTGAGCTGCCCAGGTGTCCCACCATATGTTTTTTATAAGTGGAATCTAAAAAAAAAAGCAAAACAAAAAACCTTAAATCATGTGGCACCTGGGCAGCTCAGTCCGTTAAGCGTCTGCCTCCAGCTCAGGTCGTCCCGGGATCGAGACCACGTCGGGCTCCCTGCTCTGCGGGGAGCCTGCTTCTCTGTCTGCCTCTGCCTGCCACTTCGCCTACTTATGCTCTGTCTCCCTCTCTCTGTCAAATAAATAAAAAATCTAAGAAAAGAACTGAAGTCATAAAAGCGAGTGAAGTAGCAGTTCCCCGGGGCCAGCGGTGGGGGAATGGGAGAGATGTTGGTTAGGGCTGCGGCTGGCTGCTTGATACACCGTGCAAGGATTCTGAACAACACACACGTATCAGAAACGTTAGGCTTCCTAAGAGACTCGATGTTAAGTTCTCAACCCTGGAAGACATGATAAATCCGTGACACCATGGGAACTAATGCTACAGAGTGATAATCCTATTTTTATAT
>ML110279.1:58326-89655 GCA_003697995.1 Taxidea taxus jeffersonii | reverse complement strand
GCCTCTAGCTTCTAAGGTCTATGGAAGCTCCAGTAATCAGTGTCCAGAACAATCTGAGGAGTAGAGCTGAGTTTCCCCAGGAGTCAGCATTCTCAAGGGCCTTTGCAGGAAATGGACACCACAAAGGGCCCCGAGAGCTGTGTGACCCCATGGGAAACATTCTCCTAAATAAAATCAGGAGACTTGGATGGGAGGGCACAGGTGCCCCCTGCCATGTAGCCTAAAACACAAGTTCACCAGCAGGAGAAGCCTATGGAATTTCAGGTTCAGAGGCAAACAGATGGCCTGTCTCGACTTGTAGGAGCCAGGGGTACTGAAAACTGGACCAGAAGTCTTTTTTCCTTCAAGCAGATGGCTCCCGAGATATCCTGCAGATCTTGTTGTGTTTCCTGCTTTCCTTCGCCTCAAGTCCAATCCAGCCGAAGAGGATGTTTGCCGGACCAGGGAAATGCCAGCCCTCCCCTGTGTCAGCTGCTCCTAAAAACATTTTCTTGTCTTGGCTGGAGACCCTAATCAGGATGTGCCCAGAGCCTCTGGCTACTATGCCAACAGAATATAATGCTTGACCAGAGGAAATAAATGTGATTATCCAAAGCAGAAGCCAAAACCAGAAGGGAGGTTGCAGGTTCCAGGGGTGAATAAGTCCAAGGCTGTTCTTTTGCAACAAGACAGCCTAGATGTTTAAGAGGAATCGTGGAGTCACTCAAGACCAATTCTCCAGCCTCCTAACTGGTCTCTCTGTTCATCTCTTCTCTGCTCCATGCAGACCTCAGGGTTACCTTTCCCAAAAGTCCTCTTTGATTGTTAATAAAATAAAGAGGTTCTCCAGGCATCACATAGGCTCTAAAATTCTTAGCTTGGCTTGTAGAACAGTCTGAGTGGAAGCAGTGTTTCCAGGACTATGTCCAGCTAAACTCAGGGCGAGCAGGTTGACTCATCTGTTCTCCAAGAAAAAAACTCCTTTCCATCTTTGTGCTTGTTGCCTGACACCGACCGCACACCCATCATCATTTATTGATATCTTGCCATCTTTCAAAATCCAATTAGACCAGATTCCACCTCCTCCAGGAAGACCCCCAAATTCTCCCAGCCTTAAGTGGTCTCTCTTTCTTCTGAATTCCTGCAGACCCTATCATCTCTGTTCCTTGTGAGAGTCTTCTCACATGGCCTTGTACTGCAGTTGCTTTCCAAATGAGCTGTGCTATCCTCTGGAGTCAGCGGTTTTGGGGATTTTCTGTACCAAGAATTTTCTGGTATCTCTCAGTACTTAGCATTACATTTCACATGTAATATTGATTTGCAGCGTTTAGATTAGAAGAGGCCTGCTGGGGACTAAACTGTATTTCCGCCCCCCACAAAAATTCATATATTGAAGCCCTCCCCTCCCCGCAGTGTGATGGTATTTGGAGGTGAGGCTTTGGGGAAATAATTATGTTCAGATGAGATGGTGCATGATTGGATGAGCACCCTTACAAGAAATGAGACAGTTTTTGTTTGCCTGTTTGTTACCCATCTGGCCAAGTTTTGTCTTTTGTTTGGAAAATTTTAGCCTATTGCATTTAAAGTAAATAGTATAAGGAAGAACTTCTGCCATTTTTTCTTTGTTTTCTTCCTTTTGTGTCTGTCATTTTCTCCATTACTGCTTGTCTTGTGTGTTAAGTTGATTTTTGGTAGTGAACCTGATTCCCTTCTCACCTCTTTTTGAGTATGTTTCTTAAATGTTTTCTTGATAGTTATAATGGGGGTTGCATTTAGCGACTAAATCCGTTAACAATCTAGTGTGAACTGATACCAACTTAATTTCGGTAGCATACAAAATCTCTACTCCTATAAAGCTCTGGTCTCCCTTTATGTCACTGATGTCATGTTATCTCTGTATATATAGTGTGCCCCATAACACAGATATTTATCATTATTTTGCATGCTTTTGTCTCTTAACTCATGGAGGAAAAAAAAATGCAGAGTTACAAAACCAAACAACAACAAAAACAAAACTCTCTTCGAACTGCTCTCTCTCTCTCTTTTTGCCATGTGTGGACACAGAGAGAAGGCAGCCTTCTGCAAGGCAGGAAGAGAGCTCTGACCAGAACCCGGCCATGCCTACAACCTGGCCTCGGACTGCAGCTTCCAGAATTCCTATTGTTTAACCCACACAGTCCATGGTATGTGGGCAGGGCAGCCTGAGCTGGCTACGACAGGGCCCGCAGTGATCCTCTGGGCCGGCCTTCTTCTTCCACACAGTGATCCAAGGGGCACAGAGCAGGGCAGGGGTCAAAACCCAGCCGCCGCCCCCCCTCCCCCCACCCCAGCGAACCCAGCCCCCAGCTCCAGCAAGTATAACAAGCTTGCCAAGGATCACAGAATGAAAGGAAAGGCCCAAAGCAATAAGTATATTTTTCTTAAACATGTCCGTGCCCTGAAACTTTTTATCATATCATAGCTTTGAAATAACAAACCGAAGTTCCAATGGGAGCCTCCTGCAAGGTCTGAAAGGGAGAATTCAGCTTAAGAGGCTGCCAGGGAAGAGGAGACAATGGGAGAGGACTAGCTATCCGGCTATAACAATATTTTAATCACAGAGTGTGAATCATGCAAAGGAGAACGGACGACAGGATTCACAAGCTCGAGAGGTTTCCTGTTTGCACACAGAACTGCACACACACGGAAGCAGCTCGGAGCTTGGCTGTCTGTTAGTTGAGCTCTGTCACACTTGCAGCGGGTTACAGCTCACCGAAGGCTTCCGCAGATACAGTCTCAGGCAACCCAGGCGGCAACCAGCAAGGGATTAGCATCTCTGTGGAGCCAATTACCCTCTTGAGCCTTAATTTTCATAAGTCACATAGCTGCTGACTGTTGGAGCTGAGACTAGGACAGTGTGTGTGTGTGTGTGTGTGTGTGACGCAGAGAGAGAGAGAGAGAGTTGGGGTGGGCCTGACCCCATTTCACTATACACTCCAGGACTGAGTTCCAAGAAGCCCAGGAACATTCTCCATTCACTGGTAGCTGAAAGAAAACTGAACTTCTAATGAGAGACCTGAGTTTCAGCCCCAACTCTGTCACCAATTCATGACTGCCTGGGGCAAATGACTTAGTCCCTCTAGCTTCCAGTTTCTTCCATCATGAAAGAAGCGTGTTGAATAGCTTTGTCTTGGATTCCCTTTCAATTCAGACAATCTGCGATTTTCAGAACTAAACAAGGTTAGATAAAAGAGCAGGGCCAACTCACTTCCAAGAACTCCTGATCCCTGGACCGGGTCCCCAGGAGGAAGACATTATTCATAAGACATCCTCCCCACACTCTTCAAGCGGGGAGGGAGAGACAAGACCTGCATCTGGTCTGAATGCAGCAGGAGTGGAAGCCTGTCCCATCGCTCTGGTTAAAAGGCTCCGTGTTAGCCAAGCATGCCAAAGTGGTCAACGTGGCTTTGCAGGTAAATCAAAGCCAAGTATGCAGAAGATCAAAAGCTTTGCTCCATGGAGGCCAGCAAACAGCACATTTCCCGAACACTCTTCCCTGTGGAACTTAAGGTCTTGTGATATCTTGCCTAATTTAGACCCCAAACCCTCGTAATTTCATGCTGCAAAAATAGTGCTAGATCAATAAATACCCAAATAATCAGAAAATAATGTTTACAGCCCTGAAAATATCCTTATTATGGCAGTATCTATAGGTATTAACCATAATTATTACTAATGAAAGATGAAGAGTGTGAAGGCTTAATGTGTCATTATACGAGTTTTTAATCTTTAACACAGGCGAGTTTGAATCAAGTTCATCCATGGCTCCATGTCTTCAGAGAAACAGAACATCCATCAAGAGAAAGACTTTAAAGCATGTTTTTAACAAGGAAGAAATAAAGTCATTGTCAAGCAAAGATGAAAAAAATAGGTATTAGCATCTATTAGCATGGGTTTTCAGATCCCATATTATGGAATTCTTATATGCTATATTGATTTGTATTTGCACATATAAAAATTTCAAGGAATCTCAACCAATAGATTTCTTCTTCTTTTTTTTTTAAATATTTTATTTATTTATTTGACAGACAGAGATCACAAGTAGGCAGAGAAGCAGGCAGAGAGAGAGGAGGAAGTAGGCTCCCCACTGAGCGTAGAGTCTGATGTGGGGCTTGATCCCAGGACCCTGAGATCATGACCTGAGCCGAAGGCAGAGGCTTTAACCCACTGAGCCACCCAGGAGCCCCTTAACCAACAGATTTCTTCTGATCAGCAGATGTACAAAAGTAGGATAGCAAGAAAACATATTCATCAGAGGAAACGCAACTAACATAAATTTCTGCATTAGGGTCCCACCTTCACGATATTGGGCCATTCCATGGCACTCACTCCAGTATTATTTACTTAACACTTAACTCTAAGTTCATACTAAACAACGAAATCTGTGAAATGACAAGTTCAATATGTAAGTTACTTCTTCTCAAACACATTAAACTATATCATAACCATTAAAAATATTCAGTTGGGAGTCCCTTAAAATGCTACATTATGTGCTTGGACAAAGAGTTGATCTGTCACTTTCAAAGTTCGTTGGCTGCCATCCAGGCTTCATCATTCATCCCCTTATGAAGTTTTCAGTTAATATAAATACAAAATAAATAGAGACACAAAACGAATACCATCCAGTTCCAACCATGATAACCATCATAGGGTGGGACGGCAAACAGCAGAATTAAAATTACAGCAAGGCTGGGGCTGGTGCGAAAGAGGCAAGTATAAGGCTCGAGGAGAGCAGAAGAGAAAGCGCTCCATTCTGCTGGGGTGGCTTCCTGGAACAGGTGGCATCTGAGGTCAGATGCTTGTTAGCTGTATAGAATGTTGAGAAATTGCTCCAGCTCTCTAAACCACACAGGATGATAAGCAGTCAGTGATACAATGTATCTAGAACAGTGGCTCTCAAAGTTTCTGGTCTCAGGGCCCCTATAGGCTCTGAAAAAGTACTGAGCAGCCCAAAGAGTTGGTGATTTGTATCTATCAGTCCTGATTGTATTAGACTTTCAAGCTGAGAATTTTAAAGTTTTTATTGCTCATTAAAATAACAACAGTAAGTGCACACTAACATAAATAGCATTTTTATTATCTCCCAAAATAAACAAAAAAGCTTACTAAGTGAAATAAGCCAGACATACCAAAACAAACACTGGGTGATTCCACTTTTATGAGGCATCCAGAGTAGCACATTCACAGAGACAGAAAGGGGGTCAGTGGGGAGTTGTTTAACGGGCACAGAGTTTCAGTTATGCAGGATGAAAAGAGCTGTACCAACTGATGGCACAACGGGAATGCACTTAACACCCATCAACTATACACTTAAACATGGTTTTGATGGTAAATTTTATGTTATGCATATTTTGCCATGATTAAAATTTTTTAAAAATTAAGCAGGGAAATTGGAATGGCACACTTTTACTGTTTTCCAGATCTCATTTTTCTTTTTGTCTAACTTAGCACAGCCAGTTATCTCTCATCTGCTCCTACATTCATTCTGTCGCAATATGTTGTTTTGATCAAAGTGTATGAAGAATATTCACCACCACGATTAAGTGATGAAAAGGGAAAACATTTTGATAACTTTATCAGATAATCATGGGTCTTCTCCCTTGATACCACACCAGAATTCAACAAATAGTAGTTTCTTTCTTTTTTTTTTACGATTTTATTTGTTTATTTGACAGAGAGATCACAAGTAGGCAGAGAGGCAGGCAGAGAGAGAGGGGGAAGCAGAGACCGATTCGGGGCCTGATCCCAGGACCCTGAGACCATGACCTGAGCCGAAGGCAGAGGCTTAACCCACTGAGCCACCTTGGTGCCCCTAGTAGTAGTTTCTTAAGTGTTAGTTATAATGTGGAATCTGAAATTATACAAATTAACTTTTGATACTTTTTTACATTAAAATCCATTTTCTTCTTTGCACCTTACATAACTCTTGGACCCGTGCATGATTCCTTCACATCAACTATGGGTTGTTGGGGAAATGTTGGTTCCCTCTCCCAAATGTTGTCTCGTTTAATTTTATAATATCCAAAATGTTGCATGTCATCAGAAGGGTCTTTTAAGTGCTCTGAACTTATCAATCTCATGGTGGTGAATACAAGTCTTCCAAAATTTCAGTTTTCTCTTGAAAGCTTAAATTTGCTATACATTGGCCACACATGCCATCAGTGACTTCCTTGCCATAATAAGGTGCATTTTGTTTACTCTCATGAAAGATCTACTAACTCGGCCAAGTCTAAATATCCACAAGGTGCATTCTCCGCAGGTGAAGATGGGACTCCATGAAGGAAGTGACCGTTCAGCTCTCAGCTCAAAGTATCTCACCAGAGATTTCCTCGGGACAATTGAACTTCAGTGTGCAGGAGAAGGGCTTTATGCTCCTGTCCTATTTTGTCACACAGAATATTAAAAAGATGCATACCTAAGTGTCACGTTTCAGTAAAATGAATAATTGTTACACCTTTATCAAGGGTGTTTCCTAAGTAAAATTGGCTTTCTTTCCCCTCTATAGTTAGTACATGGTGGTGAGAAACACTAGTACAATCTGCTGCCCGATCTTGACTTATCCTAAGGAGAGCAGGCTTACCCATCATTGCTTTTGCATCTCCCATGGAAATGCTGGCACAGTGAAACACTTTGATCTTGTGGATTTCCCGGAAGCAGTCCATGGACCATGCCTTGAAAGGCTCTGATCTAGAGGTCTTCTTCTTCTTTTCTTCCTTTTTTATTTTTTAGTCTCCATTTTTTAGGTATTATACCAGAAATGCTCCAGCTCCTAAGTATAAATGAAGATTGTAAAAATAAATAAAGACCATATGAAGTATTTTAATGCCTGAATTTTTTCTGAAAATGATTCTAGACCTGACACACCTTAGCATGGTACCTGCAATACTAAAGAGAAAATTCAAGCAGGTGTGATAATAGGCATAGAGCAATAAAACAAAAATGATCCAAGCTGGTTACTCTGACAGACATCTCTAAGAGAGGTTTATGGTTTCTAAACATTTCTTGTCTCTTAAAAAAAAAAAAAAGATATTTTCCTCCCCCCCCACAAAAATTAACCTAAAGGAGGGAAACCTCCCATTGTTAATCATATTATTTCTTAATTTAGGCAACAGTCATGGCTTTCACAAGCAATGACAACAGAAACTTTTCTTAGAACAGATTTTCAACCTCAAAACCTATACAGACTGCTAGATTTCAAGGAATAAGATCACTGGAAGCTTAATACATTTGTCGTATTTCAAACTGAGTGTGTAAATAATAAAGGTCTAACTCAAAAAACAAGGTTGATAATTCCATGGTGACCAGCCAGACTCCCATTCCCATCATTTATTCATATGTTGATAGACTTCCCCAGGAAGCCTGGGAAAATAACAGAAGTAACTCAACTTGCCCCAAGAGAAAAGGTTTCATTTTTCCTTGGCAGATTCATTCCTAATCACATAGCAGGGAGCCATTATTAACATCTGGATATTCAAAAAGAGCCACTGAATTATTATAAAAATGTTTCAAATCATCAGCCTAAAACTCAAATGATCTACAATGTGTATGATGCTTTTTTTCTCCTTTTAGTCAAGAAGATAAATGGAGAAATTCTTTATATTTCAACTTCCATTACACATTTGTTTTTAATCTGGGAAAATTCATGTCTGCCTACTGTACCTCCATATCAAAGACTGATATGTCAGCATTAGCTTCTGCTCCTCTCACCACGAATTTCTTTTAAGAATACAATTTTTTTAGGAGTGAGATTACTGCAAAAATCAGTTGGTCCCAAGCACTTGTAAGTCAGATGCTAATAGTGAGTTTAATTCTCTTTTAATGTAGTTATGTGCTGTTAGACTGAACAGCAATTAGGCAGATCAAGTGTCTTCAGGTTTAACTAGCTCTATCCCCCTTTAAACAGTTTCTAAAAATTAATTGTCATGCCTTGTCGTAAACACACAGACACACACATTATAATGTTCTTTGCAAAGCTTTCAAGTCTCAACCTTGAGAGCTACTAATTCTGTTGGGTCCAGGCGACAGTTTAGTTGGTGCACTTGAAAAATATAAGACACTCCTCTATTTAAAACCCTCTGGTGGCTTCCCATTCCTCTCAGATGGCTATATAAAGTCCCACTGTGGCCCACAGCATTCTGCTGACAGCCCCATCAAAGGAGATTCGGCCCAGATGGGGAAAAAATAAGTGTTTCAGGAATCTTCAAGCAAGGACGAACAGGTTTAAATCTTTGCAGGCAATCTCTAGTTAGGCAAGGCCCATTCCAGACCTTTTGCCCTAGTAGTGGGTACTGACTTCCCACCACTGTGTTCTCCCTGCCTGCAAGACCAGCCTCATTATCGACCAGCCTCATTATCACCCAACCTATCACTTGGCCCAGCCTCCTCTCTCAACCACTGCCCATCCCTAGCCTCACTGAACTAAGGCTCTGCCCCAAATTGGTCTTCATGTCTGTTTTTCCCAATCAAATCCTAGTCAATTGTTAAAAAGTTTCAGCAAAAGAGTCAGTAAAGAAATGTTGCCATTTCTATGTTCTGCCTCATACACAGTCACAGGCTCTGTAGCCTTCCTCGCAGGCCCCCTCACACTGACCACACAGTGGATAAGTAGGTGTTGGGGTGGTCTGTTTTCACATGTCTGCCCCCCCGCTCCCCGCGCATTAAGCCACAGAAATTCGGAGATTGGGTCTGTTTGGCTAGTATGACCTCCCCAAAGTCCACAAGGGAAAATATACATATATGCCCTCAGAAAGCATTCCTTCCTTGTAGGACAAAGTAATTAATAAGGAGAAACTTCCCCTAAACCAAATGTTACATAGGGGTGAAAGCCAGTGACATAAATTCAAAGGGGCTTCTGAGGGGAAAATCTTTACAATCTGCTGGAGGTAAGGAACAGAATAGGAAGAGGCTGAGGATTTTTAGGTTGGTCCCTCTGCTAACAGTTGTGTGGTCTGGTTCAACAGGACAGATGGAGGCCCCAAAACCACCCATCTAAATATTTATAAGCTTAAAATCAATGGCTAATGAACAGTCAAATGAAATACCTTCTAACCTCCTATCTTGAAAAACACACCTTCAAAGTAAACTGGAGTGTGAGTACTCAAACATAGTGAAATACAGAGACTTTAATCCAGTTGGGTTTTCTGCACCCAAATTATCCACATTTTAGAACGCTTTAGTAGGAAATAATTATTTTCTTCATTGTCTAAATACACACCACACACACAGAGTTTACAGTTACCCATTAGGAAAGAATGGTGCCCATTGTTTTGAAAAAAACAAAACAAGATAAAACAACTGATTTCTAGGACGCTCAGGTTCCAATTCTTTTGAACTGTGAAACCAACATGTGTACAATGGAAATTCCTGCCTATAAAGATATTGCTGATCTCACTTCATTGTTTTTTCCCTTTCATATCTTCCCCTTCTCCCCCCACAAAAAGTCCTGCTCCTTTCCCCCCTTGGACATGTTGCAACTCTGTATTCCATCTTTGGTGTCTCCCAAAAGTGATGTCAAGTCTCAGTCATCTATTAATTATGTCCCACCTTATGATTATAATGCCTGTTCTACAGATTATCATGGGATGAGGGTTTGAAAAGTGAAGAAGGACAGTTACAGCATGTAACACGGGGAGACCATGTTCTACGAGGCGAACGTGATCTGAGAGTACCGAGTCCCCCATAGCTCCCACTTCGCTCCGTCTTCCATTGTCTGGGAAGAGATGGTTCACCTTCATTTCAGACAGTGACTTTGACAAGAGCCTTTCAGTTTCCTGTTTGTCCTCCTTTCTGTCAAGTATTCACCGTGATATTCATTCAAATCCTCCATAAAGAACTTTCATAGATGATTTATAACTAAATATAAATTAAGGATCCGTGAGTCACTCTGAAAAGTGGAACAACCTGTTACACCCTGAACCCAAACCTTGTATGTTCTTCATTTTGTCCAATTCTGACTGTCCCACGTGGACCACAGCCAGACCCCAGAGCCAGCGGTGTCCGTATTTCTCTTTGCTCACCTCTTCCTGCACTTACTACTTTTTGGGGGGTGTGAAGACAAAAACCACACCAAAAATGAACTTGAAAGAATCAGAAATTCCAAGTGTTGGATTGAGAGCAATGACTGAGACATCATGAGTAATTGCTTGGAACGGAGGGGTCCTCGGCCCAAAGGGGCACCTGTCATTTCTTTGGCTTTAAAGTTTTCCTCCTCCTTAAATTTTTCTCAAGTGGTTCCCAGGCTGGAACCTGCTGCCTAACCAGTAAGGGAGGGAAGGAGGATAAAATTCCAAGGTGAAATGTATTAAACACAGACTTACTTGTCACCTTCCCCTTTTGGCTCCGCCTCCAGTAGGACTAATGCCTAACGACTCCAGGAAGTGAAAGCAATTAAATTTCACTTGGTGTAAAGTTGAAGAAATTGTCCCATGTGAAAACAATGTCTCTTTGCCACATTCCATCAGTGGCAATAAACAGGCAGATTTCGCCGGTTTTGATATAGTAGTGCGAGCTTTCACAAGGCGCAGGTTGATTTCATTTTAAAAAGTTGAATTTATGGGACAGAGGACTGAAAGGTTTGTACTGACATGTTTAAAACCCTCTTTTAAAAAGTGGCATATTGCATCGTTCTATTTAAGTGTTCACACCGCAGACTGAAACATAATCTGTTTACTGAAAAAACAACTTTTTATTGCCCTGTGAATAATTTCCCATTGAAAAAGAAAACAATGTACAGTATTTTAGTGCTTTGTGAAACATCTGGAAATTTTTCTTCAGTTGCTAAAGCTATTAGGAATTTGCATCCACATTCAAACTACTGATTTTTTAATTTAATGCAGAACAACTTCAAGCTTACTACTGAACAAATCTACAAGCAACGGCTTCCAGGCCCCTCCATCCCTGCTGCCCAAGCAGCAAACCCACCACAAGGCCAATCTGGCTTCACAGGGAGCCCGTTAGGCTGTGTTGCTTCTTTGTCCTCACTTTCCTGAACACAATGCAAAGTGGATTGTGTCGTTAGGGTGGCGGGAGACGCCAGCAGCTCTAGCAAGCGAAACCCAGTCTCCATGAGTGTGTCACGGTGGAAGGATTCTTGCTCACCCAAGGATCCAACGTGGTGTACCAGCAGGCTGGCAGCTTTCATGTGGAAATGCAGAGACCCCGACTGTCTCCATCCTTGCCTCGGTGTCTTCCACAGGGAGTCTTGAAACAAAGACAGAGCCTGGAGATGGGAGCAGTGCCCGTTAGAGCTGCTCGTGTTCCGCGGGCTAGAACCCAGTTGCGTGACCGAGCTAACCACGAGTGAGGCGGGAACCGCACTTCCAGTACCAGGAAGGAAAGAAAAGGGTTTGGCGGACAGCTAGAGTCTATATATCCCAGTCAGCATGTTACAAAATTTAAAAACTTCCCCCCAATTCTAACATGTTCGGTGCTCAGTATCCGCTTAGCCAACCCCTATGGTGGGCTCCATGTAACTCAATCTGCTAACAGTCCTGGCAGTTTCCTGAGGTGACAAATGGGGCAGCAAAGCCACTGGACTCCAGATGCTTTTTTCCCGATCTCAGCTCCAAAGGCTGTACCTTCATTTGTGAAAGCGGTGAAATGGGACTGATGGTGGAGAAAAGGGCAGCACACCGACCAGTCAAGCTCTGGAAATAAGTACAGGCTTCAGTGTCAAAAGTCCTCTTTGCATTTTCTTCTATTTTACTTTTCTCCCAAGACTGTTATTTCTCCTCAGGGGAACTTCCTGCAAATTTAAGACTTAAGTGTTATTTACAAAAAATGTCTTTCCACGATCATTCACTTGCATATGCGTGGGCACAATACTCACACCCTAAAGAAGATGCCGTCATATGAGCCAGGTTCCGGCATGAACATATCCCCCCCCCCCCAGAAAAGATAAAATACAAGTAACTGAAAGTTGTTCTAGATTCTTCCTTGCCCACTCCATGTCTCCTTCTCCTCCGCAGTCGATATGAGTAGCTCTTCTCTGTGCTACCATCAAGCAGGATAACACTCTGCTTGATTGTCTTCTTATCACTGAATATTCACCTGCCAGCTTCCTCCCTTACACTATAAACTGCATGAAGAAGGGGACCTTCTCTATCTTGCTTATCCTCAGCACATACCACGGTCTCTGGCTGCTCATAAGTGCTTGCTAAACATGCGTGAAAAGGGATCGAGTTGAATGTAAGTTAGAAAAAGATGGGTTCCATAAGACAGTAAAAGAATCAAAGGGATACTAGTGTTCAAAAGAGAGAATCATGCATCTGGCTGAAGGGGGGGCAGGGAGAGGGGGGACCATTTCCTGAAGCATTTGAAGTGGACTTTAAAGGCAGGGTAGAGTTTCACCAAGCTGTAGCGATGGCAGGGCAAAGAGAGGAACAGCATACGTCAATGCTCAGAGGTGGAAAGGCAAAGAGGAGTTGGAGGGACAGCTCGTATTCCTGTTTCTCACGCACTTAGAGTGTGTGAAGGGAGGGAGGAGAGATGGGAATGCAATGCAACTGTTCTAGAAAAGGCTGTGAGTCTCGGGCTGGCAAGTTTCAATGTCATTGTGTGGGCAAGAGGGAGCTGGGGGCGTTCTGGGTGCCGGGGAATGCCATCTGCCGAGTGGGCAAGGGAAAGAGGGCGTGGATGAGAGGCAGGAGAAGCAGACGCCTCTTGCAATAAGCTGCAGGTGACTGGCACCAGCTGGGGCCATCGGCAGGAGGGATGGGGCGGGTGGAGTTTGGGGTGTAGGCAGAGGAAGAGCCCACCGCTCTTGAAAACAGGCCAGATTCTAAGGAACAATGACAAGGCAGGAGTGCTACGGGGATCGCAGTATGGTGCCCCCTCAAGAGGAACTCGAGGGGGAAATACTAATTTGGTGATTGTAGGGAAGGTGGAAAAATAAGTTTGAAACATTCTGAGCTTGAAGTGCTTGGGGGAGGCAGGGCAGGAATTTGGGCAGGTAGGGCATCCAAACGGAGCTAAGGGGAAGCTGGTGATGCAGAACAATGAGGGCCAGGTGGCCAGGTGGGAAGGGGGGGTCCCTTGGCCCACACCTTGGATTCATGCACTTTCTCTAACTGAAGCTTGACATTGCCTTTAAATGAGTTCATATATACAGTCCCTGAATGTGTGTGGGTGTTGGAAATTTGGTAAGTATAAACTCGCAAACTGCACCACAATTTTGCAATGCTACTGGGATATTTATTCACTGTCCTAATATACACAGAGGCTTTTAAAATATAGAAGTATCTTTTAATAGCTGTGGTGAGGCGTCCTCTCCTAACCTGCATTTACCTCTAAGTACAGCAATCTCTCCACTGAATGGTAATCGCTGTGTCCCTGCCCGTCTCCCCACTGCCTGAGGGATGGCATGGGGTTAGAACTCCAGTAGTCAGCCTGGCCTCTGGCAGAAAGAAGGCAACTCAATAAATAAATATTTGGGAAGGGATGGTGAGGTGGGGAGAAGTCATTTATTTTGAAGTAATAATGGTGGACCTCACGGTGTAAGAAGATTATACAGAGGAAAGAAAAGTACCTTCCTTTCAAAAAGAGCCACAAGGGGCGTCTGGGTGGCTCAGTGGGTTAAAGCCTCTGCCTTCGGCTCAGGTCATGATCCCAGGGTCCTGGGATGGAGCCCCGAATCAGGCTCTCTGCTCAGCAGGGAGCCTGCTTCCCTTCCTCTCTCTCTGCTTGCCTTTCTGCCTACTTGTGATCTCTCTCTGTCAAATAAATAAATAAAATCTTTTTTTTAAAAAAAAGAGCAACAAAACCATCTTAGAGCATTAGTAACCTTTTCTAGCATATGGCAGATCTTAAATGCAAGCCAGACGCCATCTTCTGTAGGAAGATTCCTAACAGAATCACGGAAGTTCTGTCCAACTCGGGATGAGGGTGTGGGGTCAAGAGATAGGAAGATCAGGGAAGTTCCGTTCCAGTTCTCTTTTAACACCTTGAATCCCATTTCTGAGCACATACAGTCCTCTCCTGAGAAACTCTCTGACCACCCTTTCTATTCCTTGCTCCCTTCAGCTCTTGAGTGAGCATGGATGGAGAGAGAGAGAGAGAGATGAGATCAAGATGTGGAAAACTTCAGCAGATTTGAAGACGAAGGATAAAAGAGCCTGGCTTCTTCCTCCCTTATTAAACCCCGGGCAGACTGCTTCAACAAGAAAGAACAACACATTGCCCAATTATTGTAAGAATATACTTCTGATACACCTGTTTTACTTTCCAAAGCCGACTTTGATGACCTTAATTTTACCCATGCTCTGGTATAAATTTTCCCTGAGATCTTTATCTTGTCCTGACACCAATTAGCACATGAGTTTCAGCAGAAGAATCCACGGCAATTTAATACACACCTTCCAAGAAAAGGAAAGACTAATCGAAATGAAGACTGTCTCAAAACCAATTGAACAGGTGTGCATTTCCATAATGGCTGCACCATCCAGCCCCGAATTGGTGTTTGTTCCTTTTGCTTGTGAACTGAATTAGTAATCTTCACATGCCCTGTCCCGGTGATTGAAATAAATTACTTTGTTAAATTGCGAAGCAGGTTGACCCATCTGTTGGCCCATGAATGTTCAGATTCTCTGAGGGTTTATTATTCCAAATAATGACTGCCATATGCAGTGGTAAACAGTTCCTTTAAAACCGACTAAAGGATTGGGTGCGACTTTTGAAGGCAATTTATAAAGCTGTTCGTGTTCCCCTAAAGGATCTGCCCTTCAACTAACTTCCAGAAAAGTTGTCTTGATAGGTTAATTCCAGCCAAGACACCTTGTTCTCTTTAGAGAAAAGACAAATGCTAAGTTGTGGACTGGGACTCGAACCCAGTCCACTTGTTCCAAGATACACCAGGCTATTTCCATCAGGACTGAGAATCTGATGGAGAGTTTTTACACTGAGAAGTGTAATGAGAATTCTGTGTGTTCACCATGTAGACCCAGGAAGGGAAAAAAAATTGAGATCGGTCTATTTCTTCTTTTCTGATTCTGCGAACAGCCCCATTCGGACATGGCTTATCCTTCATCTCTAAAACAGGAGCCTTCCTCTCATCTTCCCGATCTCCTTGAAGGGGCAAAGAGCAGGGCTTTGAACTCCCATTGACAAAGAATATAATAGGAAAGTTTTAAAGACAAAAATCTGTGGGTCCTCTTCTCATCTGTGGCTTTCCTTACTTGAGACCATCCTCCTTTCCAGATCCCAGGGGAGAACATGTGTTCTGCTCACACCAGGTCCATAAACTGCTCTGACCATGGAGCAGCCATGATTCGTTCATGATGTTGGCGGTGACTCACTGGCTAGATTACAGATGTTAAACCGCTGATGGATGGCCCGAAGCCAGCACATGGTTGGCTCTTCTGGTATTCAACTGCAGTATTAATCATGGGTGGAAAGGTACTTTTTTCCCTCCGTGAAAAATGAAATGGCTAATATACAGCATGGAATGAGGGCCCTGGAACAATTCCTTCCTTAACGGGAAAAGAATAAAGCTATTAAAAAAATAAACTCTTGAATGTGACATGATGACAGTGGGATTTTTCTGATGAGCTAAATGAGTAAGTTCACTGTCCTTTGATTTATGCCAGGGAGAAGAGGCTCTCAAAGCTTCAAAAGGCAGAGAGTGCATTTGAGATGCCGAGGGGCTCCACTCCCTTTGTTTAAAGAGAGTGAGAGGCTAAGACTGAGCCAAAAGTGTTTGATGGGCAGAGACCTGCAGAGGTGGGCAACGAATTGCTCAGCCACAGAGGGGAGGAGTGCCAGTGTTGGGGGTCAGGGGGACAGAACCTTTGATTAAGGAGGCTTGCCCTCATTTCAACGAACCCTGAGACACCTCTGCCAGGGCCCAAACGGGATCCTGCCTCTGTGGCTGCTCTCCTTCCAGACCCAAGGGAAGCATACCTACTATTCCTTTGCTGTTAGCTTGAATCTTGAGGAGGGGGCTAGAAATTACAGTTGTTTTTCACCTTCACCAAAGATGAAACCAGAGAGAAAAAAAGTCCACATTAAGAGCCTTAGAAAAGGTTTCATATATAAAAACTAATTCCTGACAGAGGAACGTATTTGACATCAGAAAAGATTGCCCAAGTAATGTCCATAAAAGAAAAAAAAAATGACTGGGTGGTTCAGCTGGTTAAGCGTCTGCCTTCGGCCCAGAGTCCTGGGATCGATACCTGCATCAGGCTCCCTGCTCAGTGGTTGTGGGGAGGGGTGTTAAGGTCTGCTTCTCTCTCACCGTTTGCCCCTCCTCCATGCTTGTGTTCTCTCCCACCTCCGATTCCCTCTCTCTCTCTCAAATAAATAAAATCTTTAAAAAAAGAAAAAAATTTTTGAGTTACGCGCTTTTATTTTAATCAAGAGTGATGCGATCAGAAAAGCATCAAACACCAGACAAACCCAAATTCGGAGAAACACAAATTCAGAAACAGTCTGCATTATAACCACCAGTAGTCTTCGAAGGTCATGAAAGACTGAGGAAGTATCACAAATCAGAGGAGAGGAAGAAGAGAAGAAGAAACAGCAAATGCCATGTGAGATTGTAGATCGGATCTGGGAGCCAACAAAGAGGAAGAGCGTCCACGGAACAACAAAGACATTTAGAGATTAATTAAGAGTGTTAACAGTTAATCTGGAGATTGATATTTGGAGAAGTTAACTTTATCAGGTGTGTTCACTGCTGAGGGGATGTCCCTGCTATTAGTGGACAGGGCTAGGACACATATATATGTATACTGACCCATGTGTCTACACCTGCATATACTTACTTCCGTATCTGTTCGATGGTACACGTGAAAACAAATGGGACGTTATGTTGATTATTCTGATCCCCAGCCAGCACCACTGGGTTCATTCTAGCATCACCCCCTTGTTTCTCTATAAACGCTCCATCCACAGTGACAACCTAGCTCTCTTTATCTACAATTGTTCATTGCTGGTACATAGCAATATAATTGACTTTATATATTGATACTGTGTCCTACAACATTGCTAAACTCACTTTAGAGTTCAAGGAGCATTTGTATAGGTTCTTTAGGCTTTTCTACACAGACAATCATGTTGTCTAAAAACAGAGATAGATTTATTTCTTCTTTTCCAATATGTACACCTTTCCTTTCTTTTGCTTCTCAATTACACAAAATAAGATTGGTAAAAGGACAGAATATTGCCTTGTTCCCAAACTTTGGGGGAAAGTTTTGAGTCTCTCACTACTATAGATTACTGTTATTGTTATTATTTTTTATTATTAGCTATAGATTTTTCATATATATCCTTTATCAGGTTGGAGAACTTTCCTTCTATTCTTTTTTGTCTTGGGTGATTGTTAAATTTGTCAAATGCTTGTTCTCTATCAGGATGATCAAATAGCTTCTCTTCTTTAGTCTGTTAATATGGTAAACAATATACATTGATTTTTGAGTGTTCAACCAGCCTTGCATTCCTGGAATAAAACTTATTTGCTCCTGATGTATTTGCCCTTTCTATATTTTGTTGCATGCGATTTGCTAATATTTTGCTGAGGATTTTTGCATCTACATTCATGAGAGATATTAGTCTGTGGTTTCTCTTTCTTGTAATATCTCTAGATATTTTGGTTTGGTTATTACTAAGGGTAGGATATAAGGATGGAGAAGCCAATAGTGTAGAAATTGTATCTATGTCTCCATACAAAATTGGTATGTAAATGGAATTCTGTCCTTTCCTAGAGAAGAGGAGGCTTGGGGATGGCTCACTCTGGCAAGTTTATAGACTTCTCCCTATTCTACAATTAGAACAAATTTGGCCAAGATCTTGTTGGATCAGCTTCTGCATAATATTGACAATAAAGTCAGTTGCACTCTCCTGAGACTTACTAACTAAATTTGAAAGTTTAATCAAAAGAAAACTCACATGTTCCCTATTAATACACTGACTTGTTTGGAAGTTGGGTGAATTTTAGCTATACTTTCAGAATATACTTGGGATGAATACACCAGATACACAATAAATTTGAGGTCTAGGATCCTAGGATAGAAAAATCAGAAAATATGGCCTGAATATAGAGTGTGTTAATAAATATTTGTTGGATGAATATGTATCTCTCTAAAGCTTGTTATATGCTTGGAATGTTTTTCAAGTCTCATACGGCTCAAATTTTCAACTCTGTTCCATTTAGAAAAACAAAATGTGAATTTTTCTTCAATAGTCTCATCTTTTTTAACTTTCTACCCATTTGCGTCCTAGAGGAAAACTCGCCCCAAGAGTTTCTGCTTCATAATACTTATCCAACATGTTTGTCCAACGTCCAAAGTAATACTTTAATCACATCTGTCTCGGGAGACAGCACACTGCCATTGGCCAAGAGCAGATGAAGTTAAGTCTGCACTGCCTGTTCTCAGCCTCAAATTTAGAACAAGGGGGTTTTCATCCCATGAATGTGGT
Organism: Taxidea taxus jeffersonii; assembly: GCA_003697995.1. Lineage (NCBI taxonomy): Eukaryota > Metazoa > Chordata > Mammalia > Carnivora > Mustelidae > Taxidea > Taxidea taxus. The sequence goes on along the minus strand of ML110279.1, from coordinate 71,226 downwards.
CCTTTCCCCACACCATCCAGCAATGACAATTTAGTCTGGGAACTTTATGCCATGAGCCCAAGATTTCTGCATCTGAGGAACAGCCATGGTTCTCATTTTCTCTCTACAGCACTGTACGGCGCTCTCTGTTTCCTCTGCACAACCAGCCCACGTGACTGCCATCAGCAGCCATCACTATCCCTCTCTTTAATGAGAAAACTGCATCTCAGGGGAGCCCAGGTGCCTCAGTTGGTGAGGTGTCTGACTCCTGATCTCAGCTCAGGTCATGATCACAGGGTTATCAGATTGAGCCCTGAGTCAGGCTCCATGCACAGCAGGGAAATCTGCTTACGATTCTCTGTCCTTTTCCCTTTGCCCCTTTCCCACCCACAAGTGCATGCACGCTCTCTCTCTCTCTCAAATAAATAAATAAATCTTAAAAAATAAAAAACAATTTATCTCAGGTCAGCAGGTGATTGGAACCTGAAATGACAGTTCCCCAAATGATGCCTCAAATCTAGCCTCAACAGAGTTTTTATCATTATGATCAACCATGAACCCGAATCATAATTGCTATTTTGCTGGTGGTCAGAAAGGGAACTGCTTGTGTGTGTGTGTGTGTGTGTGTGTGTGTGTGTGTGTGTGTGTTTAACTGTACCCAGAGAAAGATTATAAGAGTATCTCGTACCTTTTGAGAATTATTTGTTGAAACCTCTAATCAAATTAGACATTGAAAATTCTTTTCCAACAGTTTTCAGTGATGAAACCCATGAGCTCAAATACTTTAGCTTATTCATTATTTGTCTCTGGCACCCAAAATATTGCTTAACAGAGCAGGCACACAGTAAGTATTTGTTGGGAAATAAGTGTTTTGAGGGACAATAACTTGGTTACCTCACAAGTACCACACGTGACGTTATAGTAGATAGCTTCTCCTCTACATACACGTCTTCTATCAATTCTATGGTCATGGCCTAAAGAGGGGAATGTTTCCCCAAATTTTAGGAGTACATGACAGCAGCAGAATGATGCCTGGATTATAGCAGATGTTCAATAAAAATGTGTTGAACTAATAATTGAGAAAGAAGGGTGACACTGACTTATGCACACTCTTTGTCAGACATTTTATTAGCTTTATCTCATAAAAGTGTCTGTGGCAGCTACTCTAACATTTTCCATTTTACAGAGGAAAAAAAGTAAAGTTTGGAGAGGTTAAGTATTGTGCCTAAAGTTATACAGTTTTATGCGGCAGAGCAGAGATCAAACCAGGACAGTCAGGTAGGTCTCAGAACCCTCAGCCTGAACCACGCCGTAACACTTGTGAACTTGCCAACCCATTGGCAAGGGCTTCAAGGACTTTGCTCTTCCCTCCTCCTGGATCTTTGCATAGCTGCCTCCTTACCATTCAAGCCTCTGCCCAATATCACTTCCTCAGAGAGGCCTTCCCTGACCATTTCCCACCACTCTCTCTCTCCTAGCACCCTATTTGGTTGTCCTCAAGGCATGAACCACCTCTTGGTAGTGTCTTGTTTATGATTTTGTTAAGATTAAGTCCCTCAACCAGAACTCGAGGTTTGTGGGAGCAAGGGCCTATTTCAGTCCTGCTGGCCCCTGGGACCCATAGTCTGGTGCTGAGCCTGCCACATGAAGGCAGTCATAACTTACTGAGTTCCTGAGTGACTGCTACAGGCTGGCTGGTGATGTGTTCAAGAAGATGGCACTTGCTAGGCCAGTCTTGAGAAAAGCACCTAGTGGGTGACTGGTGTGTGTCTCCAGACTGATTAAGATCAATTTCCATATCGCTGCCTCTTTACCCTTTTAGGCAAGGAAACTGATGCATCCGTGGGCCAATAGAGCATGTTTTTCCATGCAAAGAGGAAGGCTCAAGGAATGAGTGTTTGTACTGGGCTTTATAATCTCTCCAACAAAGATGCTCTGCTGAATAAAAATAATTTCCATCCTTTTCAGATTGCATTTCTACAAGACTGAAATGTCCGTTGTTTTGTCTTAAAGAATGATCTCAGGGTGCCTGGGTGGCTCAGTGGGTTAAGTCTCTGCCTTCAGCTCAGGTCATGATCCCAGGGTCCTGGGATCGAGCCCCGAACCAGGCTCTCTGCTCGGTGGAGAGCCTGCTTCCTCCTCTCTCTCTGCTTGTCTCTCTGCCTACTTGTGATCTCTGTCTGTCAAATAAATAAATAAAATCCTTTTTAAAAAAACAAAGAAAGAAAGAGAAACCATTAAAAAAAAAAAAAAAGAATGTGTCTCAACAGACAGCCCTAAGCTTTATATATCACACAGGATAAAATTCAAAGAAAAAAAATTTATTACAGAAAACTCTCTCTGGCCTGGGTCCAATCTTTGATGGAGAATATTAATAATATTGCTTGGACTTAAGTCTCTCAGTTTCCCCCAACACATGTCTGAATGAGCTTGATGTATGTGACATGAATCTTGTTTTCGACCCTTGTAAGTGAGCTTATTGTCAGCATAATTATCTTACAGATCTCCAGCCAGACTCAGACCTCACACGATGCTGCCATGTTTGTTTCTTCAGAAAGTCTGGAGGTTCAGATGACATCACCTTCCTCTCCATCCTCTCCAGCTCTGTGTTCTCTGGACCAGTCCCTTGCAACTGCTCCGATTTCATTCACATTCAGGTGTTCTTCTCCCTGTCTAGAATCCCCTTCCTTCTGCCTCTGTCTTCCTCTTAATTCTTTTTAAAGACTTGGATCCATTGTCCCACCACCCCTTGCCTGACATCATCTCTTGGGGACCCCTTCTCTAAATTCTAGAATTCTCTAGATTCTAGAAGAAATTTATGGAGACCTTTGTGTTAATACTTATAATTATCTACTGGCCTATGAGCTCCTAGCATGCCTACTTTATTCATGTTGTATCCCCAGCACATTACGGTGTCCTGCCCCTGATAGCACCTATAATGATTGGGAGAGGTATTTACACTGAGTTTATACTGGTTCTCACATCCCCTTTCCATTTTGTGTTAAATTCACTCAGACGAAAAAATTCATTTTCTTCCACTCACTCCTTAAAAAGTTGATTTTGGGAGTGCCTGGGTGGTTCAGAGGGTTAAGCCTGTGCCTTCAGCGTAGGTCATGGTCTCAGGGTCCTAGGATCTAGCCCTGCATCAGTATCTCTGCTCAGCAGGGAGCCTGCTTCCACCTCTCTCTTTGCCTGGCTCTCTGCCTACTTGTGATATCTCTGTGTGTGTGTCAAATAAATAAATAGAATCTTTAAAAAAATAAAAAAATAAAAAGTTGATTTCATTCATAAAATGAGAAGGCCAGATTTTCAGTTCCTGGTGTCACTCTCCCAAACCTGTCTCAAGATCTACAGTCACCCAAACTGATGGTGAGTGGAAATAACAGTCCTAGGAACAAAGAACACGTTGATGCCAAGAACACGAAGGCATTTCTCAGACAGAAGAAACATTGCACGGGAACCAAAAAAAGGACCAGGATGGGCAAGGTTCAAGGAAGGCCCAGCTTTCTCGTCCCTGACCAGCCTTCTTCTGATCAAAACCTTATACCTCAAAAAAAAAAAAAAAAACCTTATACCTCTATGTACAACTGTTCCCTTTAAAACCCCATAGCCATTTCCAAGATAAAGAGGAAATAACAGATTCTTGGTATGGTGTAACTACAAGTTTCATTTGTGGTTTGTGGAATTAAGTACACACATGGCCACATGCCAAGTGTAGTCTATTACCTCGTGATATCAGAGCTATAGGGGAAACTGATGTGCCTTCTCCTAGATGTGTTTCTACTATGGTAGGAAATGATTCAAGAACCTGTCTTTCTCTGAGCCCAGCTAAGAGATTCCAAAGTAAAATTAATTTGGCCAGAGTTTACATCTGAGACAATGGCTAAGCCCTGAAAGGTCAAAAACAAGTGTGACTCTGTGCATCTGTCACATACACCATCACTTCCTAAACTCTCTAGGCTATAGGGCTGGTCTCAAGGACCAGGCATCTCCTATAGCCTCCAAGGAACTCCCAGGGTGGGCTTTCTGTCCTAAAACTTCATCTTTCACTCCAATATCTACACATACATTATAGACTATAGGCAGTGTGAGACTTGGAACCCACAGATGGCTCACCTAATCTGGTTTACCTGTTGATCCTCAAGATCCTTCAACAGGGCTCATTGGTAAGGTCCTCACAACCACCTGGCCCCCAAAGCAGGTTTCCATTTCCAACTAGCCAGCACCCCAGGCAACAGGACTTCCTTTCTGAGATTCTCAAAAAGGACAGTGATGTGGGATTAAAGAAAAAGTGACTTCCTCTTCTTCCCCACTTGGTCAATATCTTTTATCATAGTTAGTCTCAAAGATACAACCTCCCCATTAGACGACATCAAGTCTCAAAATAGCAAAGCTGTTGGAAGACGTTCCTTCACCTGAAAAAAAGTATGGTACCAATGCTTCAAGAAGGAAATTTAGTGGGAGACCATTTCCATCACTCAAAAAGTGGAATATCAACTCTAAGGAAGGAGAATGTAAAAAATGACACTTGTGGGAAGTCTTCTACTTAACAACTTGGGGGTAGAGACTGAGGTGCTCAAGGACTTAGAAGTTAGCTCCATTTTGGGCAGACAGATCAGAACAGGCAGCAGAGGGTAGGAAACCACTTCCTCTTTCAAGTCCTATCAATTGTTTTTCTTTTTTTTTTTAAGATTTTATTTATTTATTCGACAGACAGAGATCACAAGTAGGCAAGAGAGGCAGGCAGAGAGAGGAGGAAGCAGGCTCTCCACAGAGCAGACAGCCAGATGTGGGGCTTGATCCCAGGACCCTGGGATCATGACCTGAGCCGAAAGCAGAGGCTTTAACCCACTGAGCCACCCAGGCACCCCTCAATTGTTTTTCTATGGGACCTACTGAATTGGATTTTTAAAATTCTTAGTGTTAAGATAATTAACATCTTAGCAATCAAAACATTATGGCAATCCCTATAATTTAACAGTACAAGATACCACAGGCCGGTGGTCTTGAGGATCAACTGATGGGTAGCAGGCAACAAGTGTGATTACTTCCATGCTCTGGGCTACACAGATGCTCATATATATATCTATCACTGGGTTTTTGTAAGAATAAATAAAATAATGAAGAGGGACTATAAAAGTGTAAAACGTTCTTCCAATATAATGGATTCGAATAGTAGTTATACTCAAGTTGTTGTAACTGGTTAAATGAAACATACTGTTACATCAAATGTGATGTTGTGAAGGATTTCCATTGATTACTCACTCCACAGACCTCGTCTTCTTTTACCCTGAGCTAAGTACTGTCCTCAGCGCAGGAGATGCAGTGGTGAACAAGACTGTAGGCTGTCCCAGTTCTCATGGTGCCTCTATTCCAGGGTCAGAGATGGGACAGACAAACAGAAGTAAGTCCATAAATGAACACAATGGTATCACCTAGTGGCAAGTGTTAGAGTGAAGACAAGATAGGATGATACAGTAAAGATGGAGGAGATGGAGAGTGACAAGCCGGGATGACCAGGAGCTAGAGCTGCTAGTCAGAGGAAGTTTCACTGAAGGGGTGACATTGTAAAGGAGTATTACATGATGAAGAGTCAGTCATGACCAGAATTAGAGTCAGAGCTTTGCAGCAGAAGGAATGGTGAGTGCAGAGGCAGAAGCATGTTATGGAAACAAAAAGAAAGTCAGTACAGCTGGGGAATAGTGGCTAAAGGAGAGACTGTAGAGTCAAGTAGGGGCCAGATCAAGCAGGGCACTGTGGCATATCTGGTGGGTCCTCCCACCTCCCCTCCTCCCTCCCTTCTTTCCTTTCTTTCTTGGCTATCTACCCAGTGGCTGAACCCCTTTTTTATGTTTCAGGAACTTCTGGAATTTCTTAGCTTCTAATCATTATGGGAGGCATACTGCATCTTGGTATAAACTTGAAAACAGGAAAGACACTCTCGCAGCCTCCCTTGCGGCTGGGTGCTCCTCGGTGATCTATATACAGTCAATCGGATGCACAAGCCCCAGTCTTAAAACCAGAAGCTAGTGACACAAAGAAGCATGAATCCTAGAGAATCCACTTGGAGTTCAGGTGATGCCGCATCGCATCCAAGTAGGTTTTCAGGGACAGCCGAGGCCACAGTTTGAGAGTGGAGTCTAGCATCTCATGAGAGGAGGGGTGGCCATCACGTGGTGGCCTGGAATGTTCAACCATGGTGGGAGCAGTGTGCTCACTAAATGCCCGGTGCAGAGATGTTAGCTGTGGTCCTGACTCCACTTGTCCTTTCTTGCTCTTGACTGCTTTCTGAGCCTCTCCTGCAGCCTCTCTGAGGGTTCTAGGCTTCCCACTCCCATACCCTTTCAATAACTTTCTTTGCTGCTGGAATTATCCACAGTTCACTTCCTTTTCTTGCAACCAAGAACTTGGACCTACACAACATGGTCAGAACTTTGAATCTTATTCCAAGGTCAGTAGGAAGCCACTGGAGGGTTTTAAGCAGAAAAACAGCCCAGAATGTTTAGGAAGAATTCCTGTTTAATCTTAGAACTACATTTTCATTCTCCTAAATGATCAGTTTGTTTTGGACTCTTGGATATCCTCACTTAGGTAATTGATTTTTTTTCTTTTTTATGTATTCTCTTTTAGAAAACGTAGAGTTCAGGTCAGGCCTCGTCCATAAAGGAGGTGGATAACTCTGATATATATTTTAAAACTTTATTCTTCACTCCACATTGCCCCTTGCTTTTCTTCATCCTTTATATCCCTCTTTTTAAGGTTTGACTATATGTCCTACTTTGCTTCAAATTCATTCTGGAAAAATCCTCTCTATATATATTACATATATATACATATATATATATATATATATATATACTTGGCTATCTGATACAGTAGATAACAGCTACATCTGGCTATTTTAATTTTATTAGTTCATTTATTAATTTATTAAAATTAAATATAGCTACCCTGTGATCCAGCAATCCTGCTCCTTAGTATTTGATGATGTATGTCATCAAATGACAAAAACCTGCACATGGATGTTTATAGCAGCTTTACTCATATAACAGCTGGTTCAACTTGGAAGCAACCAAGAGGTCCTTCAATAGGTGCAGAGATAAACTGTGGTCCATCCATCCAGTGGAATATTATTCAGTGCTAAAAATAAATGAACTACTGAGCCATGAAAAGACATAGAAGAAACTGAAATGGATATAACAAAATGAAAGAAGCCAATCTGAAAACGCTACATACTGTATTTTTCCAACTATATGACAGTCTAGAAAAAGCAAGACTATGGAGACAACAGAGATCAGTGGCTTCCAGAAGTTGGGGGTAGGGAGTAAGAGGCAAGATGAATAGACAGAGCACAGAGGATTATTAAAGCAGTGAAAATACCCTGGATGATATTCTAGTGATGGATATATTTGTCATTATACATTGGTCCAAACCCATAGAATGTGCAACACCAAGAGTGAACCCCGGGGGCGGAGGGTGGGGGGCACCTGCTTGGCTCAGCCAATAGAGCACACCACACTTGATCTCAGGATTGGGAGTTCAAGTCCCATGTTGGGGTGGAGCCCACTTCTTATTAAAAAAATAGTGAACCCTAGTGTAAAATATGGACTTTTGCCAGTACTAATGGGTCAGTGTAGGTTCATGGGCTGTAAGAAATGGTCTGCTATGATGGAGGAAGGTGCTAACGGACGAGGCTATGCGTGAGTCAGGGCAGGGGGATATGAGAACTCTCTGTGCCTCCTTCTCAGTTTTGCTGTGAACCTAAAACTGATCTTAAAAAAAGCAAGATCTTCAAAAAATTAATTAATTTAAAAATTCAGTTCCTCAGTCACACAAGCCATTTTCCAAGGGCTAAATAACCATGGGTGGCTACCTATCAGATAGAACAAATATGAACCATTCCCATCATCCCGGAGATCTCTCTGTTGGACAGGACTGCCACACACTATATAGTACATAGAGTATCCTGTAATATGATTCAATATAGTGAATATCTTTTTTGTCCTGTTGCCTCAGAGAATTTGTCATTTATCTGCACTTAAGGACCAGTGACGGCCAGGGTGCTAGAATGCTGCATAGAGCATAAACCACCTACGGGAGCTGAGACAGAAGGCTTCTCATCTCAGGCATTACTAACAACTCTTCCCACATCTCACTCAGTATGAAAGACGTTTGCATGGCGATGTACGCAGAAAAGAAATAGTCAAGGTGCCATCTCCAAAGGCCAGCCCTAAGACAGTGAGAGCCGTGTCCCAAGCTTGTCTGGACATTACAAGGGCACTCAGAAAAATACAGGAGAAAAGAAAGGAAATGAGAAACTGTCCCTTTGGTCTGCACAAAACAGTGTATTTTCTGAGGACAAAACAACACAAAATTCTAATGACGTTTAACATCAACAAAAGATTCCAATTTGATAACAGAGTAGAAGTCGTTGTTGTCTTACAAGACTATCTTCTCAGAAAGAAAGCTGAGGTTTCTATACCAAGATGGAAAAAACAAATACATTTGTTCCCAAGGGTTGTTTTCTTTATTGTGTTTTCTTTATTAAGCAAAATGCACACAAGGTGTTGTTTTCTCCATTGCTTCAAGGTCAGCCAGGCTGGGGGAACTGATGAGCTAGAGCAAAGCATGTCTCCCAGGCACAGGAGGACAGGCGGTAAGGAACATTCTTCTAAACGGCCGACTTTCTTCCACCAGTGAGCTCTGGGCAAGAGAAAGGAGCTCTCGGGACAACTATCAACACAGTAGCAGCTTGGTGGTTTTCTTCTCCTCCTCCGGGGAGCTATTTTCTTTGCAAAACTACTGTAATTTTAATGGGCTGCCATTTGCTCATTAAAGTCATCTGGGGATTTAGTCAGCATACGGACCACAAAATAGAACTCTGTATAATGTTTAGGATTTTGTCGTTTAATAAAACATTTTATAAGCTCAGTGTGTACCTATTAACTAATAACTGCCCTTCTCAGAGCCCAGCAGCCTGGCCTGTGGTCTCCAGGGCATTGACTGCTGGAGGTGAGTTATGGAGAGATCTTTCCCAAGTTCCCATTCATCTTTATTATGATACTCAACTAGCAGATGATGAGTAATCAGTCACTGTTAAATTCCATCCCTGGGAATTTGACCGGGCTTGGCTTCTTATCATTCAGAATCTTTTTTTAAGGCTGTCTCCTTTGGAAAAGGGAGGCCCTGGGCTTCTAATCCTATGGTGGGATTTATTATCTGTTGGGGAACAAGAGTGTGTGATGGGGGGGGGCGGGTATGTGATTATCACTGATAGAGCAATTCCTAAATGCTGATCCTTGAGCTGATTCCATCAGCATCTCCCAGGATAGATGATAACAATGAAAACCCCTAGGCCCCAGTCCAGAGCCACTGAATTATCTTCAAGGGCAAGATCCAGAATTGTTTGAAAACCACGGCCCCCAGTTTTTTCTGATAGGCAGCCAGATTTGGGAGGCCTTTGGAAGACAGAATACTACTCACCAGATTGAAAGGCATACGCTTTGTCCCCACAGTGGAACAGTTGGCTTTAAACAGGAAAAACAAAAGTCAATGCACAAACTCCATGGCAGCTCCAAGCCTAACCACCCATTTAATAAGTGTTTATCACAAAAGTGAAAATATGGAAGAGGCAACACAATCTTAGAGAATGCTTAGAGAACTCGAAAAGGCACCACTCACTTACTGACAAGCTGTTTTCTTGAGTGTTATTACAGTCTTTGAGCGTGTTTGTGTCATTGTACTGGCAGTTCCAACCGCTGTGGGAGAAGGGGGCTTATGTAGCCTGAGGTTCCAAATAAAGCAGGACTTAACCATTAGAAGAGCACGGGGACCAAAGGGGGCATTGAGACCCCAATATTGGGAGGCAGAGGGGCAGAAGTGTTCAAATAACAGTGGGTTGAGCTGGGGGTACGAAGGGCAAGGACCTACATAGGGGTGGGGGGGACGTAGGGGGAAGGGGATGGAAAGAACACACAGAAAGTTTCCATTCTGTCCAACTAGATTGCATTCCAATATCATATTTCTCATGGCTTTGTCTAGTATCCTTTTGTCATAAATAAATCTCCAGTCACACGTTACCTTAAAGTGTGTTGAAAACGCATGGCTCTTTTAAGACGGTGTTCAGGAGAAGCAATGATTCCTCTTACCACCATGCCTAGTTTTGACTCTCATTGGGGTCACTGGGGGAGACAGGCGCCCACAAGTTCCCAAGGGAAGAAATCCGTGACATGAATTGTGACCCGTGGAGCCTGGTTCTACCTTTCCCACGGCAACCACAAAATGTTATCTGCAGCAAAAAAACTCTTCTCCCATTAACCAAAAACCCTCCAACAAAAACCCAGCCAGTTTCAGTGGACAGAAAAAAATATAATCCTTGTTTAGAACACGAGCTGCTTTAGCCCTGTAGATTCGTGGAGGAGTTTTTCTGTCCTTCTGTGGCCCTCTCTATCTCCCCCAGCCCACCCCTGCCCCTGGATAAAAACAAAATCAGAATAAAGATGAAGAAATAAAAGTATATTTACTTTCCCCCAAGCGACAGACTTTTTCCTAGAACTTGTCTTCTCAGAAAGCTCAGCCCTCCCAGGGTCTTGGGCCCCTTCACAAAGGATTGATGATTTGGGCCCCAGCCCCCTACATTCCTGGGACTGCTTTTCTGCAGGGAGTCCCACCCACACTGGAGCTTTCTCTCAACTTCTCCCTCCTGGATTCTGTATCTCAGAGAACATCGACATTCAGCTGGCGTTTCTAAGAAGCTAGCTATGACCCAGCAGCACATCAAAGAGGCTGACATTTGCCCTGCACAGACCCTCCGTGCCCTTTCCAAAAAGCAGGCACCCACTTTCCACGATGATTAGGATTGATACTTAGTGAGCAGTGACAATGCACCCCGAACAATGAAAAACACAAAAGCTCCTTTACCTTCCACCCAGCGCCCAGTGTCCTGCAGATAAAATACCAGCAGCTACCATTCTCTGCACCCTGACCACGGCCCAGATCTGGACTAACCAACCGGCAGCTAATCTTAACAACTTCAAGAGGTGGGAAGACATAGGTATCCCCACTGTACAGATGGGAAAACCAACACTCAGAACATCACCAAGCTGGTAAATGGATGTGCTAAGAGCAGCAGGCTCCAAAACCCAAGCTCTTAACTAGTAGACCATTAATTCTTCCTAATGGCTTGGTGACATCTTGACTGGAACAGAGGAAACTAAGGCACACGTTTCCTATTCAAGCTATCTCCCATCTTGTTTTGGTTGAACTAATAAATAATTTTTAAAGAGAGTTAACAAGATGGAAAAAACAGATGTGACTCAAGAGTTTCTAAAGATTGTACTGACAATATGGCTTGTCATACTATCTCCTGTAGGCTTGTCCTTTGGGCAGGCTTTGCAAACATGCTAGAAAGGGAGAGAGCGAGAAGTCAGAGAGGGGCAGGAGATACCAATGGAAATGCAGAGCTCTGTCAGACAGGCATCACTATTCCCCAAAAGTGCAATGAAATCGTCGAACAGCATGCAAGGTGGACCAATATCTTCTCCGCAAATGCCTTCCTTCCAGCAAGACATTCCCAAGTCTGGGTCAAGAGGAGGAAAAGGAGACATTGCAAAGGCCTTAGAAGGCTGCATTTGTTTACTTTAAGTGGTTATTCTCTCTTCTGAGACTGTTTTCTTCTTCTTCTTTTTTTTTTTTTGTACTTTAAATCCTTTCTTCTAAGAAGTGACAGTGATAGAAAATGTTGATTTTCTTTTTCTTTTTCTCTAAAAATTTTCTTCATTTGACCAAATAAAGAGTTGGCCACCTTGTATCAGTTTAAAAAAAAAAAAAACACCTACTTTCTAAAAAAACTTTACTCATAAGAAAGTCTTGGGGTAACTGTTTCTGAGTTTTCCCATTTTTCTGGTCTGTATGGATTGTTTTATAAAAACTAATAAAAATATTTTGAAAGAAATAAACCACAAACTTTAGAGGAACCACATATACATCCCTAACCTCCTTGGTATAACTTTATTTTTTAATTTTTTCTTAATCTCTCCACTTCTGATTCTTTGTATTACTTATAACCACTGATAGAAGAGTGTAAAAAAGCAAGGTTTCTTGGCAACGTTGAGAGATTTTAGTGACAAGGGAATAATTAGATGCATCAGTGGATAAAGTGAAATTGAACAAAATAAAAATTTAAACTGATTTTTTATGAAGCCATAAGAAATTCATTTGCTGGGCAATGGAAGATTTTTTTTCTCTGTAGCAGATGTAAAGCTTTTAAATATTTATATAATTCTACCATAATTTAGGCTGCCGCAAATAGTGTTATATATCTGAAATTTTTTTAAATTCTTTTTTTTTTAATTTCTAAAGCAAATGATCTGACCTCATGGAAGATAGCCTGACACTCAAGAAACAAAACCTCTATTGTGAACTCTATTGTGAACAGACTTTATCTCAAGAGCAGACTGACAGGGGATTTGGCAAAATGGAGTTTAGGCTTAGACTAATTTCACATGCTAATGAGAATCTCTGGATGAAAGCTGCTTTATACTGGGTACCAACCATTTGGCAGATTAACAAGAGTCAGACCAAACAGAGCAGGAATTAGTCATGTTTGTCCTAAGACCATATGGCTAGAAAGAAACTGCTAGTTTGGTTCTAGCCTGTCCTGGAGGGGTCTGGGGTACAATTTAAGACTCCCAGACAAATCAGAATATCACAGAGTCTAGCAGGTTTCACACAAGGAAATTGGGCAAGGTTCACGTGTAACCTCTTGCGATTCTTGTCAGCGTTGGAAAAACCTTATATCCATCAAATCAGATGCTAGAGTTTACGTTCCTTCCTTTTCCTCCATCTTCAGAATCCCTGCCCCAAATGGAGAAGACATGGCAAAGACATGAATGCAGGTTTTAGAGGTGCACTACCATGGAA
>ML110279.1:0-57926 GCA_003697995.1 Taxidea taxus jeffersonii | reverse complement strand
TGCAATTTGCTGATCAAATCTTTCAAAATACTGGACGGTTGAGAAAAGAAAATAATAAAGTACTTACAGTTGGCAGAAAGTTTGAGAGCCACAGATATTATATTCCTCAAGGCAGGATTTTTCATTGGTAACATACCACTTGCTTCAGGCAACTTTAATCATGTTGAACAGAGAGTAAGAGAGGTAGGTAGCCAAGGAGGTCTCCTTAAAAACTGAGAGACTTATCAAAAGCCCATGGGCTTCCTACCTCGGGAGTGATAAAAAGTACCTTCAAGTTTGACTAAGACAACTGCACATGAAAACCTACACTGATAGCAGAAAGACAAGATATTATCTGCAGAAGCAGAGGTAAACAAGGTAGCAGAAATGTCAAGAGGCTCTTGGATTTGACCTTCTCTATGGCCTGGCCATGTTATGACCTTGCTCTACCGTATTATAATAATTTTAATATCCCTCCTTGAGAAACAGAAGCGTATATCGTACTGTCAGGGTATTTCCATGTACAAATAAATCATTGCACTAAAGCCATGGTGCAGGGAAAGGGCAGCCCAAGACTTCCTGTTGACCAGGAAGGCAGGAAGCTAGCGGCTGCCTCCAGAACCAAACGCTCAGCACAGGCATTCCTGATCCCTGGGGGCAGGGATGGCGTCAGCATCCAAAGAAGGTAGCCAAATCAGGTTGCTGGGAGGGAGGCAGAGAGAGAACAGTAGCTAAGACACATAATCCAAACAACCAGAAGAAGTTCGAGAACAAGAAATCTGCGTGCAGGAAAGAACAAAGCAGACAACCAACAAAAGGGTTAGATGAAATCCAAAGACAAAATCTATATGTTTCCGGTAGATTTGACACAAGTGAGCAAACAAACAGAAAGACGGTCCCTCTAAAGGGACAAAACAGGATGAACTTCTTTGTGCGGAAAAACTCCTAGGTAGGAATACCCCATCTCAGGTCATGGTAACTGAATTCCAGCTTGTTACCGGATATGAAGAACATTCTTAACTCTAAACAACAGCCTCCTGTGCCTTGGCCCAGCTGTTACTAGGCTGGTATGAGAGAAAGAAGGCAGGATTGAGATTCAGACAAATCGGGTCACTTGGCTCACCCATGCATCAGCTCTGGGCCCAAGGGCACGTGTCTGCCTCTCTGTGAACTTAGGTTTCTCATCCTGGAAACAGGAGCAATTTCACCAGCTTCGCAGTGTGGTGGTGAGCACTGTATGAGGCCACATGTCCTGGAAGTGCTGAGGTCCTACCTGGTACTTAGCAGGGACTCAGTAAACATGGGGACTCCTCTCTTCTCCATAGCGATGACGATTGCTTCAGCAATCAAAGCAATGATTTAGAGATTTTCTGTTACACATGTACTTGGTCAGTGATCTCTCCCCAAGAAGGCGGCTCTGTGTATTCTTCAAAGCAATGTGAATCACAACCTTGGCTTTGAGACTTAGACTGAATATCTAAGCCTTTTTTTTGGTCTTAGTGTTGATAATGTCCTTTAGCAGAATGTCAACACCAGAAAGATTTTATTGTCAGCTGACAGTGGCAGGGGAAAAGAAATCCCACAAAAAGCTAGAGCAACCTCCCCCACACACCTGCCAAAAACACAGAAAACCAAAAAGCCCGAGCTGCAGCCCTCTGTGTCCCAGAGTGAGCAGCTGCTCTGGGGCCCAGCACTTAGCACGGCTGCTCCAGCGGCCTCCCCCAGAGCCTGGGATGGGTCTCCAGACTTATCAGGAGCAGACATCTGCAACCATGTCTTCAGGGACCACCCAGAGGGCAGCCAGAGAACCCCGGGGCTCCCATCGTATTTGCAGAAAGGTCAAGAGTCACTTGCTCCAACCAGTTCACTGAAAGCATCTCAGGGAGCCCTCCTGGAAAGGTCATCTTAAGATAGTGAGAGGACACAGCTTGAGGGGGAACAGGAGGAGAACACAGAAGAAGTTCTTTTTTAAAGTAGCCAAAAGTACATCTGTTTCTGGCTCAACTTAGCTTTCGGAGTCTGATTTTTATTTCCCTGGCATTTCCTTGGCTGTTCCCATTCATGTCTAAATAGCAGAATGTGTCCATTGTGCACTTCTGGGCTCACTTGTATGTGCCACGAAGCACGACGTTACAAATGCGTTTTCTCACTTCATTAAACATTGCTTTAAAATGGCATCCAAATGTCCTCTCTGCCCATTGCACCTAGAGGGGCTTGTGTTACCGCCCGCCCCCAGCCAGTGGGAACAGAAGGAATGCCTAAGTCGCAAGCTGTGATGTTTAAGGCTTCAATTTCCCATGTCCAGCTCTGTGGGCTGATTGTGGGGACAGCCATCGCACCATGAGGGAGGCCTTCGGGGGCCTGGGCCAGGGCCGTAGGTCTTGCAAACCTCCAATCTCCACTCCAGCAGCCAAGACTGACCGAAGCCCCTGGGAGCCCTTTCCACTTCGCTGGGTGAGGTGCTGACGCCGCCTCCCACAGGCAGGCCTGGACGCATTCTGCTGACTTAAGAAGATGCCACGTAAATTAGAACCCGTGTAACCATATGGTTCAAACCTGCAGGTCATATTTTATACACAAATGACTATGACAGGCGGTATTTTTGTGCTGACAAGTTGTATTTCATCCATGTTTACTTAGAGTTCATGCTATCATTAAAGCTGAGCCATGGAACTTTATCATATATTTATGCAAAAGTTTGATTGAGTTTCCTTATTTTAAAAAAGGAAAAGAAAAAAAATCACCCGGGCAGCTTCTGCTCCTTCCTTAATTCTTATCCAAATGTTTGATGTTACGGTGGTTTCAGACGTTCCAACGGGAGTTGGAAAGGGGTTCTGGAGCCCTGGTTTCCTGAGTGACCAAGGCTGAGTGTGAGAAACAGCTATTTTATTTGGATCCCCAAGTCGGAAGTACATTAGTTTACAAACCTCCCAATACTGTGTGATCTCTGGCTGTTTGAATACGGAACCAGATTAACTCTAACTTTCTTGACTCTACCGCCTCTGTCATGGTAAGTAAGAGAATCTCCAAAACGGTAATCAGTAACCTCTAAGGCCTATAAGCTGAGAAAGAAAAGAGTGAACAAAATGCTGGCTCGATCATTCTACAGCCTCTGGTCCTTTGAAGACAAACCTTAGGAAACTACTTCTCAAGCTTACTAGAATTCTGATTAAACTCACAACCCAGCCAGCCCTAGAGATTCCATGGCCATATGAGGGCTGTAAGAAGTAAGAGACTTTCAGCACAAATCTTGAACTAAGATTGAAATATACATATATATGATTATATCATTCTCTTCTTTCATTTTATTATTATGATATATCACACTGATTGGTTTGCATATATTGAACCATTCTTACATCCCAGGGATAAATCCCATTTGTTCATAGTGAATGGCCCTTTTAATATGCTGGGATTTCCCTAAGAATTTTTGCATCTCATTCATCAGTTATATTGGCCTGTGGTTCTCTTTTCTAGTAGTGTCCTTTTCCGGTTTCGGTATCAGGATAATACTGACCTTATAAAATGAGCTTGGGAGTGTTCTCTCCTCTTTAATTATTTGGTAGTGTTGAAGAAGGATTGGTGTTACTTCTTTTTTAAATGTTTGGTAAAATTCATCAGTGAGGCCATCTGGTCCCAGGCTTTTCTTTGTTGGCAGATTCTGATCATTGATTCAATCTTGCTAGTAATTGTTCTGTTCAGATTTTCTATTTTTTCTTGACTTGGTTTTGGTAAGTTGTATGTTTCTAAGAACTTTTTGATATCTTCTAGGTTGTCCAGTTTGTCGGTGAATAGCTGGTCATAGCAGTATCTTATGATGCCTTGAATTTCTGTGGCATCAGTTGCCACTCAGCAAATGTCTTTTTCCAATTCCTTCACTTTCAGTCTATGTGTGTCTTTAAGGTTAATGTGAAGATCTTGTAGGCAAACATATTGTTGGAACATTTTTTTTTAAATCTGTTCAGCCATTCTATGTCTTCTGATTGGAGAAGTTAATCCATTTGCATTTAAAGAAATTATTGATAGGTAAGGACTTACTATTGTCATTTTGCTAATTGTTTTCTGGTTGTTCTATCGATCTCTCACTGCTCATTTCTTATGCTGCTCTCTTTTTTCTGTTTTATATCTTTGGTACCGGTATGCTTTAACTTCTATATCATGTTCTTTTGTGTAATTACTACAAGATTTTCCTTCGTGGTTATCAGGAAGCAAATATAAGATATCTTAAACTATAACACGTTCTTCTAAAATAACACTTAACTTCAATAGAATTCATATAGCTATGCTTTTACTTCTCCCCCTCACATTTTAGGTTAGCACTATTACAACTCATGTGTTTTTTTTATAATAAGAGATTATTATATTCATGGTTGTTTTTGCTACATTCATTTTCTTAACTTTCAAACTACAGTTATGAGTTATGTAGCCCATTACCATATGACAGAATCTAACTATGATTATATTTACCATTTCCAATGATACTTGTGCTGCATTTTGGGTTTTTATGTTGTTAGTCAGTGTTCCTTTACTTCTGCTCAAAGAGTATGGTGAGTACTCTAGCATTTCTTGTACGGCGAGTCTGGTGGTAATGATCTCCCTCAGCTTTTGTTCAGAAAAGTCTTTTATCACTCCTTTGTTTCTGAAGGGCAGCTTTATCAGGTATAGAATGTCTTGGTTAATATTTCCTTTCTTTTAATATTTTGAATATGTCACCCCATTTTCTTCTGACATGAAAAGTTTGTGTTGAGAAATCTGCTGTCTTGTGGGGAGTTTCCTTATATGTAACTTCTTTCTCTGGTCTTGCTGCTCTTAAAATTATTTCTCTGTTAGGGTGCCTGGGTGGTTCAGTCAGTTAAATGGCTGTCATGATCCTTGGTTTCCTATTGAGCCCCACAAGGGAGGGGAAAGAATCTCAAGCAGACTCCATGCTGAGCATGGAGCCCAACTTGGGGCTCATCCCACTTTCCAAGTCAAAACCAAGAGCTGGACATTTAACCAACTGAGCCATCCAGATGCCCCCTATGTCTTTGACTTTGGTCAATTTAATTATAATATATTTCAGTATAGCTCAATTTGGGTTCAACCTACTTAGGATCCATTGGGCCTCACAAATTTGGATGTCCATTTCTCTCCCCATGTTTAGGATGTTTCTGCCATTATTGCTTTAAATATGCTTTCTGTTCCTTTCTCTTTTTCTTCTCCTTCTGGAATTCTTATAATGCCACCATCTTGGTGATGTCACACCAGTATTTTTCTGATTTATGAATGAATTGATAGAAAAAAATTCTGACAAATATATCAAGACTATAGTCCATTTGGTTACATTTTTTTAAAAAGATTTTATTTATTCACTTGGCAGACAGAGATCACAAATAGGCAGAGAGGCAGACAGAGAGAGAGAGAGGAAGAGAAGCAGGCTTCCCACTGAGCAGAGAGCCCGACGTGGGGCTCAATCCCAGAATCCTGGGATCATGACCTGAGCCGAAGGCAGAGGCTGAGCTACCCAGGCGCCCCTGGTTACATATTTTTTAAAAATCTTTCTTAGGGACGCCTGGGTGGCTCAGTTGGTTAAGCGGCTGCCTTCGGCTCAGGTCATGATCCCAGCATCCTGGGATCGAGTCCCACATCGGGCTCCTTGCTTGGCAGGGAGCCTGCTTCTCCCTCTGCCTCTGCCTGCCACTCTGTCTGCCTGTGCTCTCTCTCTCTCTAATAAATAAATAAATAAAATCTTTTAAAAAAAAATCTTTCTTAAAAATTATATAACTTCTTTCTTCTAAATCAGGACTACTCTGACCATTCAAGGCACATAGTTGCCAAACCTAAACCCCACCCAGAACATTGGGAAGCTCTCCCCCTGTGGTCTAAGGGGCATTTCTGGGAGTTCCAGAAAAGCAGATGATCTCTGTCCAGCCAGGCAGAGCTGTATTTGAATCTTGATGTCTCCTCTTACTTTCTTTAAGCAACTCCAAAATGCCTCCCAAGTTCAGTTTCCTTACTCATAAGATGAGATTGAATGTACAATGTCTGGTGTGCTTATTAAATGTTCATTTCTTCCTTCTACCCCTAAGTGAAAAAAACACCTGTGCCCTCCAGACCATAAAAGTGTCCAGAATGTAGCTTTCTGGGAGTGGGGAAAGTGTGTGCGATTGAAATTTGATTTTGCTTCCCTCCCGTGTTCCTCCATCAGTGCCACCTCTTTTCTCCAGGTGCTTGTCTTTCAGGTCTTCGCTGACAGTGGCTTAGGGACCAACATCCCCATGTGCATTTTAATGAGAGACTTGGCAAAATCTTTTTTTTTTTAAGGATTTGATTTATTTGAGAAGGAGAGAGGGGGGAATGGGGAGGCACAACAGGGGAGAGCAGAGGGAGAAGCAGGCTCCCTGCTGAGCAAGGAGACCCCTCTGGGTTCGATCCCCAGACCCTGGGATCATGACCTGAGCCAAAGCCAGATGCTAACCTGAATGAGGCACCCAGGCACCTTGAGAATCTGCAAAATCTTAAAGTCTCTAGAGATTCAAGAGAATATTCTTTTTTTAATGAACTTGTGTCATTCTTTTAAAAGTAATACATGATTACTACCAAAAAAAAAAAAATCATTTAACATTATAACCCAGAAAGCATTCTTTGTATTACTAGAAGTTTCTCATCAATAATAATTTTAATGGCTATAAAACAAGGGATACACTCTGAAAGGTAAAATTTTCAAATCTATTTGGTGCTGTGGGAGATAAATGTATAAAACCAAACTCAGTGTAGGTTCTCTGAGGGCAGTGATTTTATCTCTTTCAATTCTCTGCTGTAACCCTGGTGCTTATTGTCTGGCCTGACATGGCACCCCTTAATAAATAAGAACAAGAATAGGCGAATATATGGAGTCCCAGAGGACACATATGGAGTCCTAGAGGGCTCTGGGACTCCCTCTTCAGACGGGCACCGTCCCCTGGTTTGCTCTGAACTCATTCTTCATAATGATTGACAAGCAACTCGCTCTGGCTGCTTCTATGATCTGTTGCTAAGACACAAGTAAGAGTAAACATGTGAGTCATAAAAATAACAATAGGTTCTTGAAAGCCCCTGTTTCCTATTTAACACACTCATAAGCATATGTTGAAAACTATAAGGGAAACCGAGAATGCTTCACATTGTTTTTGGAGTTTTTAGAAATTAGAAATGCAAGTTATAATAAAGTCATCTCAGATTCCCCTAACCTCGAATATCTAAATTTGTTGGAAACTGTGCAAACAGAAAAGAAACAGATCTAGTTTCATGCAAAAGTCAATTATAAAAGGTACATTAGTTTGTTTAGTCAACAGCTCTGATGTCCAAGAAAATAAGGCAAGACTCTGCCCTGCCCTGGTAGTATTTGAGTGAAGTTTTGGCAACAGTGACATCTAGTTTGGTTCTAGGATTTTATCACCAAGAACAAGGGGAAGATCAATGGTTTGACCCAAGGAACAGAAATGGATTCATGGAAAATTTCAAAAATAAATTAGGCAGAGCTGAAAGGATAACTTGTGAAATGCCTATCCATGGTAGAAGGACCCCATAGGAGAAAGTAAATTCTTTTTCTTAACTAAGAGCCACCATCACACAAACCCTTGTATTAGACTGCCTGAATCTTAGTATACTAGATTTATGTACTATCATACTTCCTTTTTCCTCCTCCAAAAACTAAAGATATGTACCCCTCTAAAATGTCCACAGACCTCATGTATGAGAAAACTCAAATTTGAAAACAAATATTATGGAGACAAGAAAAATGTTAAACTTCTACCTTATCATGCCATTTAGCCTCTGACATTAGCTCTGGCATAGGAAGGCCAAGGAAAGGAAAGAAGGAATGCATTGCCACACCACCCCCCCCCCTTTCCCGGCCCACAGCCAAGTCTCCAGGCAACAGAGGTTTCTGAGACCAGAACAAAGGTGAGTAAGAGACTGGGAGGTGGGACCCCTGAGGGAAGACTAAAGGAAGTTGAGGAGATTAGACATGATCAAGAAGAGGAGATACAGAACTTTTTAGATTTTAAAAATTAAAATTTTTAGTTACGTGAAAGGATGTTTATGCAAGGGGATGACCTCTTTTCTCCTTTTACTCTGGGGCAGGTCAAAAGAAAATGGACTTAAGTTGGAGCAGATCAAGTTTAGGTAAGACAGAGGAAGGAATTTCCTGAATTTGGAGGTCGTTAAGAACTGGAACGAGTTACCAAGAGAGTCGGTGGACACTCTTCCTCTGGGGAACATTTAAAAATAAGATAAATTTTCATCTGTCAGGGTGGATTTAGAAGTAATCCAACCAGAAGGCCTCTCAAAGCGTTTTCCAGCCCTATAACCTGAAGGCCAAATTCCCTCCAATTTTATTTCTACAGTTCACTAGACGTGAGATGGATGCCTGAAGCAGAACTCGGGATTTCGGGTGCCATAACCAGAGGCTATTTTGCTTTTTGTTCTATTATAAGACACCACTTTGCATGAGAGACTAACGTCAGACTCCTTCCTGGAAGCCACACCAAGAACATTCACAACTCAAAACGTGGCAAATTAACTACTGCTTAGACACCCGAACTCTCATCCTCACAGATACAAAATACCCCAAATACCGTGTCCTCCTCCCTTTTTGTTCTCTCAGGCCTACAGGGCACACCTTTCCAGTTCTGAAGTTTATCTTTCCCAGAAGGTCATCCCAAATATTCCATTTTACGACTCGTCAGTTTCTCCAAACAGTCTTTTGGAACCTAACCAAATATTTTCCCTGCAATTATTTG
This sequence comes from Taxidea taxus jeffersonii, assembly GCA_003697995.1. Lineage (NCBI taxonomy): Eukaryota > Metazoa > Chordata > Mammalia > Carnivora > Mustelidae > Taxidea > Taxidea taxus. Next base: position 49,185 of record ML110279.1, on the reverse strand, counting down.
GCGATGTTTCAATCTTAGATACAGCAAGCTAAAAAACAAGCTTACGTTTGGAAAAAACGTCATTGGGCACATTCTTTTCTTTTCCTTTTCTCCAGAGGTGGAATCAAGAAGGGGCGGGGGGTGAGGAGGGTTGGATTTCCATCCACCCTCAGAAGACCCACCAGCTTGACACTAGCTCTTCTAATTTACCAGCTTTGTTTGAGTTCCATTGCTTTCCATTCTTTAAAGTGTTTTGAATCGTCTTTGTTTCCTGCCCAAGCAAGAATGTTAGAAGGAATTGAAGAGCAAACGTGCTCCTCCCAATCCCCTGCACCGCTCTTCCTCCCCCGCTTTTTCTCCTTTAGCTTCTCCCACCTCCTACTCACCCCTCACAACAAGATATTTGTCAGAAGTTCCCTCTGAGCTCTGCAACCCCTTTGTCCAGTGTGAACTCTCTGAATTCAAGTGGAAAGAGAAGGAATTTGGTCTAGGTAAGAAAAGGGGAGGCCAGAGGGGGGGAAAAAGGGAAGCCCAAGGGGGCTTCAGCCACCCTGACCCCTGCTCAAGATGCTAGCAGTTATCTCTTAAGCAGAGAGAGAAATTTCTTCCGAGAACTCAGGATTATCAAAAAGAGATAAATGGCCTCCAAGGGAGACAACTGGAATGTGGTCATTGACCGTGAATTAATGTAGAACCTGTACCTTAAACATCGTTCATGAGACCATCCAATGTCTACAACTTTGTTTCTGGTTCTAAATTAAAGTAGTAAAATTATAATGGTAAAAAAATTTTAGATTATCATTATTTTTACTTCTGTAGAAGCTTCACAGAGAACTTTAAGACTTCAGGGGGATAGGGTGAAGAGGGGGATCATCCCAGTATTTGCATGCCCTGTAGAAAGTAAAAGCGATGTATTCTCTTGCACAAGTGGGGAAAACCAGGAACACAGTGACATTATTTCCCCAGGGTAGGGGGGGCGAAGTAGGCAAAAGTTTCTGTACATCCATGTGTAATATATTGTTCACCAGGATGCCCTGTGAGGATAAAGGTTACTTGTACAGCTAAACAGACAGTAGGGTTAAAAAACTGCAAGCGTAAGAAGATATTAAATTGGGTTTATGAATAACATTCTTCAAGTAATAAAATACATCACTCCATACCTAATATGGTGAGAGAAGCTTATCAGTCATTCTTCTTGGCAATAGTTGGTTTCATCAGCCCCTCTGGGTCTGCAATCTGAAGGCTCTATCCAGGTTTACCGGGAGAGACAACCACAATCCTGCGCCCCTTCGGGCCACTCCGAGTTCAACAATCCTTTCTCAGAAAAGAAAGAGGGATGAAAATCGAGATGGAAAGAGGGATAGGAATAGGGATATAGATACAGATACAGGAAACTCAAAAAAGGTCATTTGCATAGTTTCTACCTCTGGGCACTTACACTCTTTACTGGGGACAAATTGCCCTGGGGTGTTTCATGTTGGATGGTTCACCCAGCTGTTAACTGATAGTGCAGTCTTTCATGGAAACACCCCTGGCTAACCGTATCCTTGTTCTCCAAAGCACTGAGAGAGGAACATAAGCATAATCCCTCCCTTTCTGCCCACCATACCCTTACTCTGGTTCAACCAAGCACCACGCTTGTGAACAGATGAAGATCTTTATTTTTTCCACATGAGCCTTCACCACCTTAAGACAACCAGCTGGTTCTGCCTTGGTCCCTCTCCTCCCCTAGACAGGAAGGACCCACAAGCCTAGCTCACAGAAGCATGGAGACCCATGACCAAGGTTATGCTAAACCTCAGGATACCACAGAGTGTCAGGTCCAATGTTCAAACTTCTGGAAATGCGGCTGGTTCCACTACAGAGAAACAAATCATCCCTTTGAACAAGAAACTCCAAAACTTGAAGGGAAGAGAATACAAAAGCTGCAGATCTCTGTAAATTACATATTATCTGCGCCTCAAATGCTCAGAGGGGTCATGAATTTGGAGATCTCAACAAGAGTAACAAGCCAATATCTGACACCTTATGTTCCTAAAACTCATTACAGCTCTGGGAATGAAAGTATAGGGAGAAAAAACAAACAAACAAACAGTGAATAAATTATTTACAAGAGGGAAAGCTTTCATTATTTTCTTGAGTTTTTCCCAATAGCTTCAAAACTGATAAAGGTACATCCTGCCTCCTAAATTGTCTCTTGAATTCAAATTATCTCTGGTCTGGGATTGCAAGGATTCTTCGTGCCTTTATGAACTGGACTGAAAAATGCATACTCCCCCAACCTTAACCCTTTCTTCTCTTTCTAAAATGCCACAAGGCAAAGCAACAAGAAGATTTAAATCACATATCCTCAAAAAAAGCGATGTCTGGGTTTTTTTAAAATCAGACTTTCAAATCAATGAAAAGTCTATCCTTTACACTGAATTGAGGAAATGTACTGGGGAAAGGTGCTGACCCTTCTGCGATACCTAAAATCTGCCTGCCCCTCTCATGTCTTCTTCAAAGAAGGTTCCTGCAGCCCTTCACTCCTCTAGACCGCACAGCATCTCCACCGTGCTGACTTGAACCCAAGTTGGTGGAGGACAAATTTCAGGTGTACATTGAACATGTGGATATATCTCACGCGCAGTGAACTCCTCAAGATCACGTTCATTTCCATATCCAGTGTCTCACTCACAGTAAGTACTCGGTAGAGTCTGGCTAAGTCAATGCATGAATGGATGAATAATCATGTCTAAAATCACAAAGATTTTCTCTCTCCTCCTCACTCCCCAGCCTCCATGTGAGTGTCTCCCTGAGCATCACTCCTTGCCGCTTCCTTCCTCTAAGACATTTTAGGAAAAGGAATGTGCCATATTCTGAGAGTCCTACACATTCTGTTTCTTATTTCATCTGAGAAAGAATTTACAGAAGAGTCCTCCCCACCACATGTGGATTGAATTTCCATTCTCTTCTCCCCATTTCCACCTTGCTTTTATTTCGGTCTCCATCAGAGCCCAGCACTCAATATGCTGCAGAAATAATTTTCTGCTGAATGAGGTTCAGCCATAAGTCAAGGGCAGATTTATTAAGGCCCCTGCACAGCCTGTTTCCCAGCTTACTGTCGACATGACAGTTTAAATCTTTGATCACTCTTACACGTAACCCCTTCCCTGCTGGATAGTCCAGACCCGAGATGGGCAGTCCCTCTTGCACCTGCGCTGTGGGGAACACGGTTCTGTGCCGATGCACACAGTGCATCATTGCCAAGACTCAGGAGTGTCCAGTGTTTTCAGGGACGGTCAAGGTCTTCTCACATACACACTGCTTTTTTCCACCCGCCTCTGCCCTCAAAAGGCAGTCTGTGGTCACCTTGCCACCCTCTGTCTTCCACTTCGTCCTCTGCTACAGAAGCAAGAAAATATCACTGCGGTTGGGGTCACCAGCTAGCTGTTTGGCTCAGCGAGTTAGCTGGCTGCTCTGTGAGAGACTGTTGTTCTGTTTGCTTTGGGTGTCTGTTTCTCATGGTTCCTTTCTGTGACCGTTCACCAAACATCTGGCACCACAGAAGATGGTCTTGAGAAAAACCTTGAATCGGTCGGGGAGTAGGGTGATAGGGGTACCTTGATGATTACTTTTAAATGTAGTTTGATGTCATCGCATAGTACACATGGGCACTTTGGTTACTAAAACACACACACACACACACACACACACACACACACTCCTTTCACAAAACAATGCTGGAAGCTGGCACTACCAATATAAAACTATTTGCACAAGCTCGAAAGCTCCCAGGAAGCGTTCTTGCATCCATGCGAATGAAAGTAACTTATTGCATGTTTCAGGTCACCAGGACTCACATTGCCTTGTTGCCGATGCCTTGGTCAACATTTGCCCCATTGATTACTCGCCAATGAATGATCGCTGTTGTCATCCTTCCTGTATGGGTAGTACTTGTACCAAAGTCTTCTCCATACGTCACGTCATTAGATTCTCACCACGGTTTCTACACATGAACTTTATTGTCCTTATCTTATGTGAGAAAACCTGACTTATTCAAGGTGATATCCTAGTGCAGTAGCAGACTCAGGCCTTATGCTCAGATCCTCTTTGGAGGCACATTCATTTTACAAGTAACCCCTTAAGAAATCACCCCAATGCTGAGTAGCTTGTGGAAAGGGCTGTTAACAAAATACCCTCCCACCCTTTCTTTGGTGTAAGTACAAACTCACAATATACAGACAGGTATAAAAAAATGGCCCAAATCCCCTGAAGAGAAACATGCCACCATTTGGGTATATATCCATCCAGCCATGTTCCTCTAAACAGGGACCGGAGTATTTTCCTTTGAAGCGGCAATTACTTCTAGAGAGATAGAAGATTCTTAGAAACCAGCCATAGAGTGCCATCATGAGAGAAGAGTTGGCCAGAAGTACTAAAAGAAGTCATACATCTTCTGTCCTTGTTTAGATAAACACAAGTTTCTGCCCACGTCCAGTGGTTGCCAGAGACACTTGAAGAGAGAAATAATACACTTTTCTTTTGGCAGAAGATTAACCGTGCATCTGCCAACCGAAGTGCTGGCGTGGTCCTCGGGGCCTCACAAACTCTGCTCTGAAGAAGAAACAGAGAACAATACAGAAAGAACACAAAGGGCTCAAAAGAGTGAAAGCTACAGGAGCTGGCTCAAGCCTGTCAGGAGAAATAACAACATGTTAGCCAAATTTCCAAGAAGTTGGGTGTTTGCAAAAGACCCGAAGTGCTTCTTACTTGGGGTGACCCACATAAGACAAGGTGCTCCTCCTGGGGTTTCGTAGTAGCCCTACAGAACAGCCAAGGCCCTGTACTATCTCCCCCTTTGAGCACTTAGGTTGGTGAAAGGGGCTGTCTTTGTTTCCTAGCGAGTTCTCAGTTGTCACCTAACACCTGCCAGTTGTACAAGGTCATCTAGCCGGCACACTTCCGTTATCTGCTAGATAAGCTGGGGGAGCTCTTACTCGTGGAGAAATAAACGAGTTTCCTCCGATCACATCCAACCATCTTGGGCTTGCATCCTCTCCCCTGGGCATAGCCATGATTTCAGGCAGGCATTTATCTTGGGGTTTATGAGCTATTTGGCCATATCTGCTAATACTGTGAGCATTTTTTTATTCGCATGCTTTACATAGGTGTGCCATTCCTTAAAGAGTTTTTATTTTTAAGCATTGCAAAAGAAATTCTGTGATCGAAAGTGGTCCCATAAATCCTTACTTATGAAAAAAAAATTGGCTATAAATGATATGTTTAGAAAGCCACTTTCTCAACATTTCCCCCAAAACATTTTCAACACCACAGGCAGAGTATGACTGCCACATTGGAACAATGGGAATAACTGACAGCTTTTGTGCCTGTGTATTTTTTTTCCCGGTGCCCCAAAGTTTCTGGGCCTCTGGGATTTTCCAGGGACAATGATTCTAGTTTAATAACTGTGAAATGCTATTGAACTAGCAATAAAATATATTCTCTACCTCAGAACAATATGATACTTACAACAGCCAGCATTCCTGCCAATCACAGGACATTCACGATAAAGGGCCACGAGTTGCTCTAACAATGGGAATGGCCCCTTGTCACGTGTGTGTACACGAGTGTGAGGGTTTCCAGGGCCGGAAGAGCTCTGTGGCCACACAGGCCACAACTTGGATTCCATTAAACTGTTGTGTTTATGTACGCATAGAAGAAAAACAGCTCTCTTGTTTACAAAAGATAAACTCAAACATCAGGGCTACATGCTAACGACTATGGCCTTTCCCATGTGCATTCAGACTCCATCAGCCCACAGGACACACATGAGGGCGCCTGTTCCATAGGCTCACCAAGGCAGTCCCAAGCCTCCTTATATTGCTGGACAGATTCGGCCAAAAAGCAAGTTATTTCACGTGAGGGTGATTGTTTTTTCTTTAAGTCAAAGGAGGGAGCAGGACCCAACATAAAGAAGGGAAGAAGAGAGGCTGTTTCTTCAAAGCTGGGAAGCACTCCCTTCCTGGGTAGAAGTCATCAGGCTCCAGGGAGTTGGCAAAGGAAAGCCAACAAAATGGCTGCTCCAAGAAGGTTAAGAATCATGCCCTTGATGGGTGATTCTTTTTCTACATGAAATCAGCGGGCAGCCCGATTTAGGCAAATTGCAAGGCTCTGGCTCTGTTTTAAGTACACCTTATGTAGGAGAATCAGCGGACAACACCTTAAAACCAAGACACTTAAAGTGAGCCATCTCAGCCAACTGCCGCGCCATGTCTAGAAATCAAAACCAAGAAATATGGACACAAATGGGCATCTCAGATGCCACCGTTACACGTGGGCAAGTTAAAGTCCTAGCAAATTTTGCATTATTTTCCAGCTGAGTCCCCTACCCTTCAGCCTCTGCTTGATGTAAATTCAGGATTTGATGCAGCACAGATAAGATTTTAAGTAGGTGCTCTCCCAGACAAAGGGGACAAAGGGGGAAATTCTCATGTAGACAGGGTGAATCAGCATGGAGAGGACTGAAAAGGCATCTTGTGTTCAGCGTTTTCCTTGATCCTTGACTCTTCGGGCTGAAATGTGACAGCTCCAAAAGGATTCAGAGAGAAGTTGCAAAAAGAGAGGTTCTAGGAAGTGCAGTGTCAGATCTCTTCTTTGAATTTGACACTATCTAGATCCTTCTTAGATTGTACGAGGCACATTTCATTGATAAAGATGAAATCTTAAAAAAAAATAAAACCAACACTATTCTTTGTCATTAGTTTACAGAATAAGGCCAACATTACAGCAATAGTTTCTTACTAAGTTGTGTGTCCTTCACTGGCTGCGGTCTCCCTGAGAATGGGGACCTTGTCTTCTCCGTCTTTAATGCCCTCACAACTTCTGGCACCAGGCCTGTGTGTAGTAGGTCCTCAAGAAATGTGGACTGACAATGTGGTTCTACTTTCTCAGCAAACTAGAAATGCTATTAGCTTAACCACACAAACTGCTTCTTTTGTAAGACCAAAATGACAAATATTGGTGGTCTCATAGGGTCAAATCCAACACTATCCCTCTACTGTTAGCGACTTTCCGCATTCATTATTCCTAATATTCCGCATACATTTACTCAGAGGTGCTGTGTGCCCACCACTCTAGCCACACCTACCTCCACTTACAAGTGAAGAAAGAGATGTAAATTAATTAATGGATTGCCAAAGTCAAGTAGTTCATGGAAGAGTACCTAAATGTTGTTGTATTGCTCGCTGAACCCTCTATATTAGTCAGTCACCTTTCCATCACAAGTGAAGAAACCCAAAGTGAACAACCTTAAGTAGAAAAGTAGATTTAGTAGCTCATAAACTGGGAAGGTAAAGGGTGAGTTTTTTCAGGTACAAGAACTCAAATAATAGCAATATTCTTTTTTTATTTCTCCCACTCTTTCCATCTCTTTGTTCTGCTTACCTGTCTTGTTTTGTATACTGGACTCCTTCTCTCTTATCACAAGCTTTCCCTACATACAAAAGCAAGAGGCCCTAAATCTGCCCCAGGGCCCACACCCTGGCCTCCCTGGAAAGATCCAGCTGACCAACTTAGGCCACATGCCCTAGCCTTGGCCCAAACCCCGAGGAGAGGAAGACTGGATTTGACCAAGCCTAGGTCATGAGCCTACCCCCAGGGTCAGCATAATGGACTGAAGAGTTGTGGAGACAACTCTTATCCGGAAACCCTACTGCCCAGTGTGACAGTATCTGGTGGAGCTTTGAGAAGGTAATCAGGAGGCAGAGGCCTCATGAATGACATGAGTGTCCTTATAAAAGTCATGAGAGAGCTTGCTTGCCTCTGTTTTCTGTCCCATGTGGGTACAAGAAATCGGCAGTCTACAGTGTGGAAGAGGGTTCTCACAGGAACCCAACCACGCTGGCACCTGACTTCAGCCTTCCAGCCTCCAGTGCTGTGAGAAGTAAATGTCTCTTGCTCGTAAGCCATCCAGTCTCTGGTTCTCTGTTATAGCAGCCTGACAGACTAAGATAGTCAGGGAGGAGGCCCTATTATTAATAATCCAGCAGAACCTTCTAGGACAGAGAAGAAGACATCTCCCCATGAAAGAAGAAGGGAGGCAGACAAAAGCAAAGATGTCCAGTCTTGCCTTGTTCATCCATACCTACGTGCTCACCATCCTGCCTATGAGTTCCAGAACAATTCATCTGCTGATTAACGAACTATATCCTTATGACAAAGTTGGCATCCAGGAGGCTGAAAGACCAACTCACTACTTACTCTAATTTGGACAAGGCCACCCTCCCTCTCCCCAACCCACCTTCACCTCCTAAAGAACAGGATGGATCCACGGCTTGCTTCCTGTCAGGGGCAAGGGCCACAGACTCCACTGTGGCCAGGACAGACCTAGTCAAGGGTCAAAATCAAGCACCCCTTACTTTACAGCAAACCAAACAAAGTTGTGTGGGGGCGCCAGCACAAACCTACCACCCCTAGAGGTGAGAGCCAGAGAGCAAGCTACACAGCATTTCTAGAATGAGGCAAAAATCATAGACATTTCACAATAAATTTGGGGAAGACCGAGCTTATCAGCAAATGAAGTTAAGGCAGTTTGGTTCTGCAGGTTTTCTCAGTTCATGACAATCTATACCCAGGGACTGAGAGGAAAGAAAATAAATGATTAACAGCATATATAGGTGTTTAATGAATATTTATGGAGTTAAACTGGATTAAATTAAGGATGGCCTGGTCTTTCAATTGTATAGGCAGGCACGCCGGGGACCAATGAACCTAGCTGTCTTCCTGGAAGGGAAGTGGCTGATCTGGTAGCAGTTAGGAAGCAGTGGGCAGAGTGTCCTGACAGAATTCGCCTGTGGCTGCAGCCCAAAGAGTGTGACTTCATCCACTGGAGGAGATGGCCTGACAACACCCCAGGGTGGGCCAAAGGAGGTTTTGGCTTTTGGAGGAATACGAAGCAGCCCTGCTCAGCCGTGTGCCCTGTGAGGAGGTTTTCTCCAGTTTCCAGGTATTTTTTTACCAGAGTGCCGCCAGCCACCTCAATATCCTGCCACGGCCCTTCCCGGTGCAGATCAAGAGCTGCCAGGGGAGAACCAAGACAGGTTTAATGAGACAAGGGTCAAACATCTTGAAAGAATACGGCCTCACCGGCCGGGCGCCACACTTCTGAGACGGCCCAGTGAGCGGACCGTGCGGGGCTTCCGGGAACGAGGTGCCATCCTGGGGCTCCTCAGAAGTTTTCAGTCACTTCTAGAGAATGCCATCCTACCCCGGGATGAAGTCAGCATTGCTCAGAGGGGAAAAGCCTCCCTTCGGGGTTGTCTGCTCACAAGTGAGTTTTCCCGAGAAACTTTCTCATAAACCATGTCCTCACCAGGAATTCACGGCCTCCAGGGTTGGGCCATCTGGTATACTAACGAGTTGCTTATTGTTGTTGGTGAAGAATGCTGTTACACGTTGGTGGAAAGCACCCCTCGAATCACTCTCATAGGCTGCACATGGTGGAACAAAGCAAGAGCGAGCACGAACCGTCCCACAGCACTCACGATGCGCCGGGCACAGGGCTAAAGGCTTTCCACACGGGAACACGGGCTAAAGTCCCACAGCTGCCCTGGGAAGGGTGGGCTATTATCACCCCTGTTTTATAGAGGAGGATCACACACAGTAAGTGACAGGACCAGCATTTGAAAGTGCACAGTCTGTCACCAGAGGTCATGCTCTTAGTTGCTATAAACACTGCCCCAAACAGGGGGGTTTTGTCCTGTAAAGTGAGATCATATATATAGAATATGTGTGGCAGGCACCCAGCACCCATCATTATTGTTACACCAATAATATAAGGTCTTATCAACATATTACAATCAATAATCATTACTAAAATCATTATCTCCCATAATTGATGGTAAAGACGATCTCATTTGATCAAAACTCACATAAGAACTAATGACAAAGGAACCAGACAAGTGGTGGCCAAGGTTCTGAGTCTGTTTCCAACCCCAAGTCACTGATGGACTGAGCTACAGGCTTGCACCCCGTGCTCCCAGGCTCTGCCTAGAGAGCCAACTCCTCAGGCTTCTTGGTGACCTGGCTTTGACATCTTCAAATGAAACTCCAAGAGTACATTATTGCACAATTGGCACTAAACTTACTGAATATTAAAATAGTAGGACTCTTAAAAAAGAATTTTGGGATAAAATCAATCCAAAAAAATGAATTTAACATTGCCAAGCACTTTCTTTTTTTTTTAAGATTTTTATTTGCTTGAGAGAGAGAGAGAGAACACAAGCATGGCGAGTGGAAGAGGGAGAAGCAGAGTCCCCACTGAGCAGGGAGCCAGATGTGGGAATCAATCCCAGGACCCTGGGATCATGACCTGAGCTGAAGGCAGACACTTAACCGACTGAGCCACCCAGGCAGCCCTATCAACCACTTTCAGATATGGCTTCCAGCTGCTTCCATGTACAACTCGAGGAAGGAAACTGTCATGATACCGTCCATCCAAGACAAAAGATTAAACAGCCAACCGAAGGAAAACCTATCTGGACATATGTTTAATAAGAATCATGTAAGTCTGAAGGCTGACAAATGTGATGGCCGATACGTGAATGTTCTCTCCACCCACCAACGAACCACAGAATGCGCTACACCTCCAACTGGGGGGACAGGAGGTTTTGCTCATCTGTGGGCACAACCAACCCAACGCTGAGAGTGTCCGCACTCTGCGGCCGAGCGGGACACATCCACACACTCTGTCTGCCTCTCCCCACAGACAGCCATAGAAATGGCCCAAGAAGGATGCAAAACTGCTCTGAATTGAGCTTTCACTGAATATGGGGACTGTCAGAAAATGATGAGTAGGATTCGGGTTTATATTTGTTTATTGGTTCATCTGTGTTTATTTGCGTTTTAACCAGAGCAACTTTCTGAGTGCCACCAAAGAGAATTTGCAGGGATGAGGGCTTTATCTAAAGATTTTTCTTTCCCACTGGAGTACCCACCGCCATTTTAAGGAGCATTTCTATCAGCTGTGAGGCTTTGCTTGCAAGTTTTTATGTAGCCATTAATGTTAAAAACAGAAGCCATGGCATCCACTTGCGTTCCAGGCATAAAGGAAAACTGTTTCCCTTGTTAAGAAGGCTCCTTGTTTCCAGCAGTGCCCCAGATGCAATGTTTGTTTTAGGCCAAGGGAAAGGAAGGCAGGCAGAAAGTGAGCCAAGAAAAGGCTTTTTTTCTAAGTGTAGCAGATCATTAATAATCGGTGAAGGATGGACCCAAGAAGCCTCAGCGCACATATTTCTAGGGCTGAAGTTGAAGACTTCATTAATATTCTGGAAGGAATATTGCTCCCGCGAAGTTTCCTCTGGGCCTGCCATCCAGCTCAGCACCACGGAAACGAGGGAGGAGCGGTAGATTCTAAGATAGTCCCAGAACTTTATCAGGGGAGGAAAGAGAAGTGCGGTTCTCCACCCCGATGCAGAAACGAACTGCTTTTGCTTTGCTGTTAATCAGTTCAGGGTTAGCCTCTTTTGACTCTCCGGTCTTAAATAGTGCTGCAGAACACTGAAAATCCATTTTGGGGGGAACATGTTTAGCTCCAGTAACATAGAGGGTGCTGTATTTCTTTTAACCACGTTTAGAACTATTTCATCCTGACAGAGTTTCTCAGCCCAGCCCTTGCCAGAGGCGTTTCCAACTTCATTTTACTCTGCCTAAAACCCACTTACCCCTAGAGGCCCAGACAGCATGGATAGAAGGAAAACCAGCATCTCTGTTTTGGCTACAGCAGGATGGAAGGAGAGAAGAGAGGGGAGTTTCTCATTGCTTGCTGTAGCAATGTACATACACAAATATCAAAAGTGGTCCCAGGGAGGGCTAGGGGATGGACACCCCCGTTCCTGGATCTGGGCATGGGGTGAAAGGGAGGAAAGAGGGAGACGGAATTTTTTGCTCATTCTGCCTATCTTGAGTATAGTGTATCGGGAGGTGGAAGACAGCATCTCAAAGGAAAGAAAATTGGGGAATGGGGAGAAACTCCTTTGTTTTATGCAAAAATCTCTCAAGGAGAGGGAAACAGGCAAGCAGGTAATAAATAACAGGCCCCCGTGTAGCCCCGAGCTAAAACAACACTGAGAGTCGAGACATTCGCAGTCTCCTCTCCTGCCAGCCCCACGGCCTTGAGTAAGCCACTGGTCAGGGACGGTGGGTGGCTTTCCTGCCCGAACACCCAGGCCTGCAGCCCTGGGTAAAAATATTCGCATTGGTACTTTGTAGCCTTCTGATAAGAACAAGCCCTGCTTGTTTCAATATTAACTTCTCCACTCCCTCAGCGCTGTTTCCATCCTACCCTCATCCTTCTCCAACTTTTATTTTTAAATCCTTGAAGGAAATGTCACCAAAACATAAGGAATAGATCATTAGTATGTCTAACGGTGGACATTTTTTATTATGTAAAGCTCTGAATCCATACCGAACAAAAGCAACTGTTCAGAACACTCCAAAAAAAAAAAAAAAATTGCCCAGCAATTTTAAGTTAATGGGCAAGATTAATGGATTGTCATATAATGTGAAGGGAAAGTATTATAAAAAAAAAAAACAAAAACGAAAGTGGCTCTACAAAATTGGTTTGGAACAGGAGTCTCCGTGAAGGCCCTTCAGCCAGAGGATTACTGTCTGCGGGGCTCCCAGCTAAGCGATGTATTAATTTGAAAGCCATGCCTTGTGCCGATACCCAGCACTTAGTGGTTGGTTTTATGTTAAAAATGCTCAGTCTGAAAACCTGTGCTGAAAGTTTGCCCAAACATCTCATAGCTGATTGCAAACCCGAGTGCCTGGGGACTCTGAGCCCACACCTCAAGAATGTTGGTGATTGGGTGACATTTTGGCTCCACACCTGGATTTGTCAAGGCCTCTTAAGGGCTGCTGGGAATGTGCCCTGCCTGGGGCCCGATGCCCTCCCCCATCACCCCTCTGACAGACGAAAACACAACAGGGTCTGTTGCCTGACTGACACATTCCTCTCCGGTCTGCCTCTGAAAGGACTTTATTTAACAGTCCTGGAGTCGGGCTTTTGACTGACAGATTGTGAAGGGTAAAAGTCATTCGGTTCCATTAAGCTCTGTAACTGCTCTGGAACAAAACACCTTTAAAAAAAAGGGTCGGGGGGGAGGGGAAAATAGAGCTATGGAGAGTGGGGGCATGAGCTTTAGGGAGAAAAAATAGGGGGATTCTTTTCAGGTTCAAAAACAATCCTTCTCTTTGCCTTCTGTCTATCAATTAGGGCGGCGTTCCCAGAGGGAATACAGGCCTGGCCTCGCTGGTGTCATTCAGCTGCCAATCTCCTGACAGGGACAGCAAAGGGCCTCATGTAGCGCTGCGGAAACTGTCTGTCAGGCCATCAGCAGCTGCTATGACGACATCACCTCTGTTTTTCTAGGACTATGATAGAGAAAGGGGGGTGGGGGGCTCACCCAACAGAGTCTAAGAGTCTGAGCTCCAAATCTTGGTTCATATTTTCTTTTTACAACCCCCCACATCTCTTCAACCCTAGGGTGAATTTCCTCACAAAAACAACATCATTCCCTTGCCTGGCTGGGCTATGGGGTAGATAGTAACTTGCCAGCCAAGGACATGGTCTTGGGTGTTAGAAAGAGGTTCTGCTTCAGGGAAAATTGAAGTCCTGACTGAATGCATTCAAAGCCTGGTTCACATGAGCCCAGAGAAATGCCATTCGTGGTGAAAGGTGGCTCAACCACCCGAAAGGCCCGCGGAGGCAGAGCTGTGTGAAAAGCAGTGTGGCCCCACAAAGAGCTTCCTGCCAAGCCTTAACCTTGTTTAGGTTCCTGTGGCTTTCATTCCCCTCTGAGTTTTGCTTGGAGCCCAAAGGCTCAAACGGAGCTCAAAACTCTAAGCCACACTCGGCACCAAGCAACCACTTCCCACTTTTCTGTTTTTCTGCCTTGCTCTCTCCTTTCCCCAAGGCCAGACACACACAGGCTAACTCGCGTTTGGCCCAAACACTTCTTGGCCTCAGCAGATCACCCCCAAAGACCCGAAACTACAAAGGGGTGTGTTTACCTGAGCTTCCTGGCTCGGATGGGAAAAATTGCCTTACTGTCTCCTACCTCCTCCTCTCCTGTCTCTACCCTCTCCGGGTTCTGCGCAGGACAAGGGAGGTGAATGGCAGCCATGATGCCAACCGGCTCTAAAGATACATGGCTGCCTTCCCGTGTTTGGTGATAGCTACGTTTGTGACTGTGAACATTTCCCTGGTAGCCTTTTCACCTTACACGGAGCTACTTCCAAATGGTAATGACAACACTTTGTACCGAACTGAGTGCTGGAGAGCACTGCCGCCAAGCCCCGTGGCTGGCCATTGTGTTGCAACACTTCTGCTGCCCTTCACACGTTCACATGAACCGTACACAATGTTTAGCCAAATCCTGTAAGAGCATGTCCATAAAGCTCTCTCCGTGCTGCTAGGGCCATGAGGTGTATCTCTTTCCTGTGGCTTATTTCTTCCTTCATTCTGAAATCTGCAGGGATCCTATACTTCCCGAACATCAACCATGTCTGGAAAGGCTGAAATCTGTCCACACAGCAGTACCCTGGTCTCATTCATCCAGATGCTGGGGCTCGGATTTGTACCACCCCTGTGAAGACCGTGCCGGGGGAAATTCAGATTTGGCACTGGGGTTGTAGGCAGAGGAACAAGTGGACAGCATCATCAGAGAGAAAGAGGTTGACTTGATTGTCATCTCCCTACTCTACAGCCTCAGGAAGGCACAGAAGCCAGCCCTTCGCCATCTGCACCAACAGAAATGGCAGCCGATGTGAGAGGCACTGAGAGTTCACTAATGAGTGAACATTTTCAAATGGGTTGTGATCGTGGCACAATTTCATTACTCAAGCCCAGAGGAAACCAACCTAAAGGGTCTGGGAGGTAGATGGGGATACACACAAAGAACTCTAACCTCCTGGGGCATCACCGCAAAGAGACTTCGGCTACTGGGTAAAAAGATGCTGAGAGCATTTCACTTAGGATGGACTGCTTCAAAAACATCACTTGGGAGCCCCAAGTGAGCAGATGCTTGGAGCTCCTGAGTGCTGAATGGCAACATGGGTTCCCATCCTGGGGCTCCACGTGACTCTCCAAAGCCCTAGAACCCCATCCCTTCTCTTCCTGATTCTTCACAAGGATTTCAGGTCCAGTATTGTAAGATGCTCACATTTCTGGCCTTACCGTAGACATTGGTTTCCAAACATTTCTCAGTGGAAGGCCCAGGAATATAAGATATAAATATCAAATTGTCTGTGTTGGAAAGACAACCATCATTGTTGACTACTTTCTCAAGAAATTCCGGACTGTTTGCATCCACCTTGGGTTTGCGTAGCCCTCTGGCCCCACATCCCAGCATCTACTGTATGAGGCACCCATCTCTCCTGTTTTTCTCTGCACTGTGCTAATAGGACTTAACTGGTCGTTTGGGTCCTCAGTGACAGTGAGGCTTCCTTGCTTGTATGTAATATCCATTGGGTACTACCTTCTTTGACTTGGACATTCTTATAGTATTTCCCATTGACTGGTTACATTGGAAATAACCTTAAACTAAGCCCGTTACAGTTCAAACTCAATGGAATAACTGATTGCTACTATTTTAGTCTATATATAAATTTAGACAAGTCTCTCTTTCTTATGTGAGAGGATACCCCAACTGTGAACCACCCTACTCCTCCAGGCTCTTAAAAGAGCATTACAATCTATCATAAACACCACTCTTTAATCTTTCATTTTTACTCCCATGCAAACCATGAGGATTGGTAAGAGGCACCCAACAAAAAGTACCTAACTTCGTCCCTGCTTTCTAACTCAGGATAATGCTGAGCCAGGAATATAAATGCTTAGCGTCTTGCCTTGTGCTGAGAGTTACATCTTTCTGTCTCTCTCTCCACATCAGGATAGGAAGTAGGGATTTAAATGACCACCTATAATCCCCACTGGGACAAATCCTGTGAGAATAAGTCTAACATGCTCCTTGGGATGCTGTGAATTTCTAAAATATCACATATACTCATATTCAAAGGTGTATAAAATCTCATTATTTTAAAAAATTATCCACATTTTCTATTAGCCACATTCACGGTTCTCATGATAAAACAGCACTAACTTTGAAGGAATTGGGATACAGAATGAATCAGGAAAAAAAAAAATAATTGACTAAGAAAAATATCCAATATATCTGCCTTAAATTTAAGTATGAGAAGTATGTTCTTGGCACTGCACAGAAGCATTTTGGAAAAACTCACTTGAAAAGATGAATGGAATTGCTCTATTAAAAGTACAGAGAGAGCTGTCAGGTCCTTAAACAGCAATTAGGCTACATTTTTCCAAGTTAAGACCTTGAACCTCAACAATGATCTCAGACCAGGGATTAAAGACACACAGACACATTAATCTTGGCTTCACCTTCTTAGACCCCATGGATTATAATGACTTTACTAGAAATAATCATTATATAGGAGAAGACTGGCTTTTTAAAAGGGAACTTCCAAAGTAAAGTCATTCTAAAGGTAAAATTAACTCTGGTTGGAAGTATTGTGTTTTGAGCACTGAGTGCCCTCTTAAGAGCAGTGGACCATAGACTTCTCTTGTGTCTTTTACACAATTGACTGGCTTTGAAAATTATTGTGCCCTTGAACTTTCAAACACTTGTTTTGTTCTTAAATATAGAAAGAGAAGGAATGGGAGGAGATAACGGAACAAGAGAGGAAGTAAGAAAGTAACACGGCTCAGATGGTTATTAAGGTTAACAAGGATTCATTTCTGAAATGTGTGTTTACCATCAGCTCAGTTGAGGGCTGAAAAAGCCCCGGAGCCCAAAAGATGGATTGCAGCAGCCCAAAAGTGAACCAGCCACAGATGATGTTTCTCAAGATGGTTATGTTCAATTAATGCTCAAACTATACAATAAGAGCGAGTCTAGCTTCTTCCGAATGCAACTGGGTACCATGGAGATTCCACAAGCCTGAAGGAGCTAATTGTCAAACAAATTCTGTCCCAACACCTTTTCTTCCCCTAACTTCTAACATTTATTACATCCTATGCATTTAGAAACTGAAGAAGGTTATACGAAAGTGTTGTTTAACCTTTTGTGAAAAAACAAATTCTCACAAATCACAACGCCCTGGGAAAACATGTCTTTCATTGGGATCAAATGCCTAGCATTGTTTGTATATTGAAAATGAGTGTGTTTCATTGAATTTCACCATATATTTATTATAATTTTAGAGGGAGTAATAGATATTAAAGAATCTTTGGCAGTAGATCTTTGTTTTAAAATGTTCCAAGGTCCAAGGCTCAGTTTTCTTGCCCTGAACCATTTGTTTCTCTGTCAAGTGGTGTTGACAAGTTCATAATACTAAATAGCCAATTCTTATTCCTTTTTGGAACCTCCTTATCTTTCTTGGGAAATGGGGAGCTTTTGGAAACCTCCAAGTTTCTTCGAAGATGCTGGTGATGAAAGAATCAAGAGAGAAAACTCTAGCTCATCTTGGTTTTCATTTGTTGCCTACACTTGATCAGAACATTTTAAATTCTCTGTTTCCATAAGAATCGATCAACACTCAACCCATTTCCTAGCCATCTTGTAGGTGAATATGTAAGCGTGGAACTCGAGTGAAGAAGAAACATCTGACCAGTGAGAATGGTGTAAGCCACAAACATACTCATGATGCTAAAAGGTAACCTGCCTTTCTCTCCAACAGTCTCTCCCACAAGGATCCCATGGTTAAGGCCCTGCCCCTCTCTAATTCCCAACTGTATAATGTGAATAGTATGTCATACATATCTCGCCAGGATAATGTATACTTATGGCCTTTCTTTAAATGCCTGTTCAAGATTTTCTATGAAATCTTGATGTTTCCCCAGTTTTTTTTGTGACCCACGGTACAGGGAAACTCAAAATCCAAGCTGGGAGCCAACCATACACCCAAAACCATCTTTTCCAAACTGATGTGTTTATCAACATCAAGCAAATTAAAACTTTTCTTCAGTTCTTTTAGAAGCACTTTCATTAAAACCGAGAGCACTTTCTACTTTAAGTACGTGAGATGTTCATATACTTGGCTCTTTCTCTAGACAGTGACCACTCATACACTTTTAAATAGATGTCAGAAAACACTACGGTGGGGTGCCTGGGTGGCTCAGTGGGTTAAGACCTCTGCCTTCGGCTCAGGTCATGATCCCGGGGTCTTGGGATCGAGTCCTGCGTCGGACTCTCTGCTCGGCAGGAAGCCTGCTTTCCTTCCTCTCTCTCTGCCTGCCTCTTTGCCTGCTTGTGATCTCTGTCAAATAAATAAATAAAATCGTCAAAAAAATTTTTTTAAAAATTTAAATAAATAAATAAATAAAATCTTAAAAAAAAAAAGACAACAAAAAAAACCACTTTGGTGCTCTTTATGTGGGTGTGACATTCACAGTTTGGGCTGCTAATGTGCACTTGAGGCCTTCATGCCTGGCGGATGCCCTGTGGTTTATAGGCAGATGACAGTGTGGATGACAGCGTGGGACCCGCCTGCAGTGGTACACGGAAGCGGCAGAATTCTCAGCACCAGCTCCTCAATGGGACTTTTAAAATACTTGAAAGAGAGGAGGATCCCCAATATAACACAATTGTGAATGTAATAAATTTCTATATAAATCAGGGCAATTCAAGCTCCCACCCTCTACCCTAAATATCAGGCACCACACAGAGAAAAGGCCAGAAACAATAACATTTTCCTTTTGGGTTTGGATTAGAGCTTATCCTATTGCCAAAATTTTTTTAGATTCCTCTTTATTACTAGTGTTCTTTTCCTTTTCCTTCTTTATTACTTTTTCTTTTCTTCTTTATTACTATTTCTTTTCCTTCTTTATTACTAGTGTTCTTTTCTTTTCCTTTTTAAGATTTTATTCATTCATTTATTTATTTAGAGCAAGCACAAGCCAGTGGAGGGAGGGGCAGAGGGAGAGGGAGAGAATCTTAATCAGGCTCCATACCCAGTGCAGAGCCCAATGCAGGGCTCGATTTCAGGACCCTGAGACCACGACCTGAGCCCAAATCAAGGGTCAGACGCTTAACCAGCTGAGCCAACCAGGGGCCCCTATTACTTTTATTACTATTTATTATTATTTCTATAAGTATTTGAGTATAATTCCAATCTTTAAGACAAGAAAAGTGTTTTAAGCAGACAGAACAATGGCAAAGAATCACTCTGAAATCAGTATGACACCAGAGCACAAAGTATACACTTACTAAGTAAACTTACCTTCATGTTTGTAGTACGCTTCTACGCAAGTCTGAAACTTATCATCATAACTATGACATTTCCCCTCCTATCAAGAGTCTATCATCTTTGCTGGAACTTTATTTTCATTTCCATTAGTTAAAAAGCAGAGGAATTTGGCCCATAATACAAAATGCTTCAAGAAATGGAACCAACTGTTTAAAAATATATACCCGCCATCATCAGTAGTGCTTAAAACAACACAAATGGCAAGATTGGGGTAGCATGTCTTTGGCTCTTTCCAGAGGTCCAATGTAAAGTGGAGACATTGAGTTCAATTATGTAGCTATTTTAGGTTTGGATGTCTGACTTGAATGATTTGGATAATTGTCTCAATTATTCTCTATACTCTGTATGTGCAAATCCAAGCTTAAATTGTGATTGGGTGCAGAACATTCTGTGGGAAGGCAGGAAATTTGGATTCTGTGTTTAACTGGCCCAAAGATTAAGCCTGTAATGTTGAGCAAGTCACAACCACTGTGTGTCTCAATGTATTCATCTTGTAAATAGGGAAAGAATCCCTGTTATAACTACAGACTTGGCTACCTGTTAAGTTACCAAAAACTACCAAAGGGTCAATCAGTTTGCTAAAGTACATTGCATTGGCAAAAACTATGGCTATTGACATTTCTGACTTTGAAGAGCAAAATTAGAATACTTTCTTAAGGGGAGCCTGGGTAGGTTTAAGCATCTGGCTTTGGCTCAGGTGATGATCCTAGGGTCTTGGGATGGAGCCCTGTATTGGGCTCTCTGCTTCTCCCTCTAACTCTCCCCGCTCTCATGTTTCCTCTCTCTC
The DNA here is from genome assembly GCA_003697995.1 of Taxidea taxus jeffersonii. Classification (NCBI taxonomy): domain Eukaryota; kingdom Metazoa; phylum Chordata; class Mammalia; order Carnivora; family Mustelidae; genus Taxidea; species Taxidea taxus. The sequence goes on along the minus strand of ML110279.1, from coordinate 29,111 downwards.
AAATAAATAAAATCTTTAAAAAACAAACAAACAAAAAAAAAAAACTTTAAAAACAAACAACCCTCCCCTCCACTCTTGCAGTTTTGTAAGACTGACCATACCCTTGTTTCCAGGGCACATGACCCAGGCCCAGCCAATCAATTAGAGCCACATGATTTGTTCATGAGTGGTTCACAGCCAATGTGAGCCAATTTAGTAGACAGTAGTGTCTTCTTTCCTCTGGATCTGGAACTGGGGAGATCAGTTTGTAGGGTTGCTGGCAGTCATTTGTCCTCACCTGGCAAAGCACATCTGAATAACAGAGCCAACCCCAAGAAAGGCAAGACTGAGAATTGGAGAGAGATTAGAAAGTCTCAAAAGCATTGTTAAAGCCTCTGGATCCAACTGAACTCTTAGGTCACGGAGCCAGTAAGGTCCCCTTTTTGCTTAAAGTCCTTTGAGTTGAGTTTTCTGTTACTTGCAGCTGAAATGCACTAATGTGGGAAGATAGACACATAAGCAATCACCATGCAACATGCTAAATCCCAAAGTGAGGAGAGAAACTAAATGTTTGGAGAGCTCTGGACAGACACGATTGCTTCTCTGGATCTCTATTAGTAAAATGACTGGGTCTGCAAAGATAACTTTTACTTTTTATATTTTTAAAGATTTTATTTATTTGACAGAGAGAGTGATCACAAGTAGGCAGAGAGGCGGGGCGGGGGGGGGGGGGGAAGCAGGCTCTCCACTGAGCAGAGACCCTGAATGGGGACTCAATTTGAAGACCCTGAGATCATGACCTGAGCCACCCAGGCTCCCGCATAGATAACTTTTAAAGTCCCTCAGCCTTGACTCCATCGCAACACTCCATGGTTCAGGAAAGCATTCACTCCTGACGGCCTCCCTTCAGCGTCCAGGGCCAATACACTGGGTGTAAGCATGCCCCCCACCAATCATTTACTAGGAAAGCAGTGTAACTTCCTCTGCATCCTAGAAGACTCCACCTGATGATTAACATGGTGGGTCACAGTTTGTAAATGCAAGCCCATGGCCAATTAGTGGAAGAGGTGAGCCTGCCTGTCGATCATCACCGCACCACCTCAGACACTTCCAAAACTTACCTCACAACATTCCTGGGTCCTTAGGTAAATCCTGAGACTGAGCCTCAACAAAATGAATCACACATGTGTCTTCCTCTCTGATGCGATGTGCATTGGTCTGGGTGAAGCATCGTAGTGATTCTATACAAACAGAAAAAGCATTTAAATACATAAGATGATGGGTAAGATAGGCGGGGTAATCAGAATCAGAGAAAGTTCCTGGAGGTGTCATCGTTCTGGCAGTGAGTCACTTTCTGGGATTCCTTTCCTGTAGAGCCTACAATTAGGTTATTACAAATAAGCTCAGAGTAAATCCAGAAAATGGTTTAGTCTCCTTCCCTCAATATGCAGATCCTTCAGCCAGAGATGGGAGTTCCTCCACACACGAAGCAAAATCGGGACAAAGGGGGCTTCTGCTCTCCTCTCTCTCCAGGCTAATTGCAGATTTCAGATGGAGTGGAGATAAAAACCCATCATCCATTGCTGCTGCTGCAGCCGCCATGGCAGCTCTCAACAGAGGTGACCGGCTTCTGGCCGTCCACCTAGTCCCTCCCGCCTCTCAGTGCATTCATCATTCTGGTCATTAGATAGTGACAGTATTAGCCAGATAACCACAATCAGAGCAGAGAGAGAGCATTCTTTGATGTACTCCCAATATTGGCTGAGAATAATACCCAATATGACTGGTCACCCTGAAGGAAAAAAACATGCAATTATTTGCATCCCAGTGCGTGTGTGTGTGTGTGTGTGTGTGTTGGCAGATGGCAAGGACAGCACCTTCTAGAAAACAGGTGCTATGTTAGGTGCTCTGCATGCATTATCATGTTTTGTTTTCACAGTCATCCTGCCACATGGAAACCCCATTATCTCTATTTTACAAGGAACTGAGGCTCAGCGATATTAACTTGCCCGAGATCACACAGCCAACAAGCAGCGGGACCTGGCCTCAAGTCTGCATTCTTACCCATGACACCCAGGTACCTCCCCTAGCTTTTACTCTTTTCCCAGAGATGATGAGCTTCAATCTTATCATGCACCCAGTTTTTTTGGCTTGACAGATTTGTTTCTATAACCCCATTCCCAGCTCAGTCTGCTCCTTAATCTGAGATAGAAAAGTCCCCCAAAGAGACCGTATACTTGTAACTAAAATAACAGCGTCATTCCCAGAGTGCTGCTGGGACTATACAAAAGTGTTGTGTGTTTACACCAACAGTGTATGTGCTTGTGTCTTCGGGTAAGTCCAATCCACAATCCTCTCCAAAAAGATCTTGAGAGAGCATTTCTCCATCCAACAAATATTTATTGCATCTCTCCCATGTGACCCTGAAAGAATACTAAATAGGTTGATCTTTGCATTTCTGGGACAGACACGTAAGCAGGTGCAGAGAGAGGGAAGAACAGCGAGCTCCGTAAATGCACTATCCGTCAAATCCTTCGACTCCAATGTGGAAGGATGGGAAATACAAGAGAAGGTTTTGAAAGGAGTAACATTTTCATTAAACTTTGAAGACCAAGGAGAATTTTGGCAAGTATAGAAGGGGAAGAAAAAGGTCCAGAGAATGCTGAGGGTAAATAAATAAATAAATAAATAAGGTGTTAAGCTGAAGTCAGAGTTTCATCAAAGGAAATAGTCCAATATGATTGGCAGGTAAGAGGTTACACAGAAATCTTAGAAGGAGCTGGACAGATAGAAGGGGCCAAACCATACAGGACCTTTACAGAGGACATTTGGTGTTGTCTGTCCTCTCCCCACACTGTCTTTAGACAGCTGCTCCTCTTCCACTGTGTGTGGTCCCCGTGGGGCTGTCATTACTGTGTCCAGGCGCCCACAGTCTTGGGGTGGGCACATGGCTTGGGTGGAGCCAGCAATAAGGACTGCTCCGGGGCTGGGGACAAGATCCAAGCAAGGTCAGTCAGGGCTTCCCTGGATTCATACAATGGTATCAGAAAAAAGAAGCGCCTCTTTCTTCCCAGGTTGAAGGATATCAGTTTGCATGTGGGCAGCCATCTTCCCCACTGCCTGGCAAGAGCGTGCCTACGGCGTGAAGCCAGGATAATGAGGGCCCGGAAGCCAGAAGATGACAAGAGAGAGACAGGGCCCAGAAGGCATGGATTGGGCCCCTGGGTCCAGCTCTGTCTGAAACTCTAGGTTCACCCTTGGACTTCTCAGTTGCTGAGTCATTAGCTGATTTCCCTCGAGCCAGCTGGAGCTAGGAGTCCTGCCCAGTACAGCAATGAGGGTTCCACTAAGGAGTTTGGACCCCCTGTGGCAGGGCTGGGAAGCCACTGATAAACCTCTCCTCATGAGTGCTTAGAGAGCAGACTTCTACTGCAGACACAACGTCTGTGGAGAGACAATGCAACCTTTCAGTGACAGAGGCAATCGCCCCGGAATCTTCTAATTCATTATGCAAACGAAAGAAGTTAAACCCGTTCTCTCGCAACCTACCCCAAGATCCAGTAACCGATGACACGAGTTAGAGCCATACATTATTGCCGATACTGTCAGCAAACTCTGGATAGGGGTTGTCTCAACCCCCCGGGGTGAAAGTATCATGAGAGGAGCGGGTAATGCCGAAGGTCAAGGAGCAGGGCCTAAAACAGCATTACTGTGACACATGTGAAGGGTCTGGTTACCTCCCTCTCTGAAACCAAAGACGTTTGAAGGAAAAGGGGCGCTGAAGCAGCCACAGTTGGCAGTGACAGGTGAGACCGTGGGTGACCACCCCCGTCCCCACCCTGCACATGCAACAACAGGGAGCGTGCCTTTTGCTGCAAATAGCTTTGAACCTTCTGTTCACCTCCAGCCCTTGCTTCTGTCTTGCAGAAAAAAGAAAACCACTTTGCTGAGGCCCAAGGCTAGGGCATCAGGTTACTCATCACTTGGTCAGGTCCATAACACAAGATGAACCCTTACCGAATAGGAGGCACTCGGGGCTGGGAAAAGCTTCAAGTGGGTACTTGATCCCCTAGCTCCTCTGGGTAAGAGAGCATGTAAGCTTGGCAATGTGCCTTTTCTGAACTGGAAGGGTCTGCCGCTGGGGCAACTTCTTACTGTACTGAGTTAACACAGCAACAGGGGGACTGAGAAGGTAGCATTGCCTCTCCTTCACCTCTGCGCAGGCCAGCTCCTCCTCCCACCGCCCTTGCAGGACACAGAATGAAAAGCTTGGGAGAAGCAGGAGGTCAGCCAGCTGCAACTCAGCACTGGAGTGCTTAGCTGCCCATGTCCACGGAGGAAGCCGGGGCAGGGGAGGGAGCAGGGAGATCCCAGGACCCACCATGGCTGGGGCTCAGAGGACTCAAAACACACTCTTGTAGCAATGGTCCCGCTGCATGTGACTAGTACCCAGACACTCGTTTTTCACCTTTCAACAATTCTGAAATAGGCATGCATCCATAAGCAGTGGTGTGTCATACTTGAAAATTGTTAGTTTCTCCTTCCTTGGGAATTTTTGAAAGAAAGTTGTGTTTCACAATCGATGCCTTTTTTTTAGGTTCAACAAAATACTATATTCAGACTACCTGCTCACAATGTTAAGCTAAAACTCCCTGTCCATTACCAAGAGACTCTGTATTCCAAAAGACCCACTGTGGCCATGGGAGCAGGAGTCACGAAAACCGAAGATGTTTTGGTGCCGCAAGGGAGGGAAATGGCCTACACCACCCTGTTTCCTCCGAAGTCGCCAAGTACAGAAGGCAGCATGGGCTGCAAACCATCCACATTTGGAAAATGGAAGACTGTTCCATCCTAGAAGAAATCACCAGCTGAAACAGCAGCTCCCATCTCAATGCCTGGGGGCCCACGGTGGCTGAGGTAAGAAAATGATGACCACGTTAGTCATGGCATGACAATAGTAATAAGACCTAACACTTAGAAAGAAATTTAAAGTTCTCAGAACACTTTCCTGAGCATTGCATGGCCTCAGGGCCAGCTGGTGTCATCCCCTTTGTATATGTGAGGTCAGCAAAGCACAAAGCAGTGAGTACCTCGCAGAAGGTGGCAGAGTCAGTCCATGGTGGAGAAGTGACTAGATGCCTGAAAAATAGTCTTCCCTTAGGACCCTTCAACTGTTCCACAAGGGACAAAGGAAATGTTTAGCCCTAGGTCGACCTTTCTTCAATCCTTTCGAGCTCACAAAGTAAAATAATGAGTGTGATAAGCCTACTTTTTACCAACATTCCAGAAAAAAAAAGGTCATAAATAGAGTTAAAAGGGCAAATTCATGTTTAAATGTCCATGTTTAAAATGTTATGTACTTTAATATTGATATTTGAAATTTTAGTATGATTATTTAATAATGTGTGTTTCAGAGGCACATGTGCTAAAGTGGTAAAAATTTAGAAAATAATAAGAGGTTCAAAATGGTGAAAGTAGTTACATAATCCATTGACCACCTATTAATGAGTGCTTCAGCAAGCAATACACACACACACACACACACACACACACACGTGTACACACACACACAGAGGCTGTGATGGAAGTCTTCCTCATGGGAGCAGAACAATGCTATTATAATGCAATTAGGGGGACAAGATAAACTTTAAAACATGTATCAGTGCAAAATAGTAACTAACTAGCTCAAATAGGGGAAAGAGGACAAGGCTGAGATTGGCAAGGCAGGCTACTTGGACCAAGGATGGGAGACAGGCCCCAAAGCATGATTAGGGTTTGGCTCAGCTGGGAGGAGGCAGAGATGGCATCCCATGTCCAGCAAACAGGTGAAGAAACAAACGAGATGTTATGGAGAGCCTGGCACCTAGCAGGGTGCTCAGGGAGGGTCACAGAGGGGAAACGGAGATGAACAGCTGTTTCTCTAGAATAAGTCAGTGCAAGTGTGGCTGGAAAAGGGAGCTTAAAAATAGAGTGTTAAGAGAGAGTTCCAAGGGCAGGTCATACAGTTCCTTGAAAATATAAGAGTAAGGAATTTGAATTTTAACCTATCAATAATGAGGAGCCCCTGAAAGTCTTTGAGCAGGAGAGCTAGTGGTAAGAGTAGGCTTTACATAGATAATCTACAACACGCCAGTGAAGAGCCCATAGAAAATTTCCACGTAAAAGAGTGGAGAGGGTCACTGAGATAGAGGCCTTCTCTACGGTGCACCCCGAGATGGATACAGCTGCCTTCAGTGAGGGCCCACCTGTTCTGTCCTCAAGGACAAAGGAAAGAGTTTAAGCTGCCAGTGGGCATACAAGTAGAAATGTCTGCCAGCAGTTCAGCTGTGGGTCTTACACTGGGAGAAAGGCCCAGACGATATTTATATATAAATAGATGGAGATAGGAATAGATGGTAGATGTTAAGGTTTTCCCCGCTGATTAATACATGTCCACAGCTCGTTTTATGTATGAGTATCTGTGTCAACAGATGATACATGGAGGAGTGATGGACAGACAGACAGATATGTTTGGCATTTGTGCTTCTGATTCCCTCTCCTCTCTTTCCTCTTTCTCTCCTCCCTCTCCTATGATCTAGTGCCTTATGTCACCAAGGTAAGTTCTGACGCTGACTTTTTCGGATGATGGCAATGTGCTACTCTGGCCACTGAAAAGACTCGGATATGGCCTTACTTCCGATCTGCCAGAGTCCTGAAGATAGAAACACCAGCTGAAACTGTGATTTGCACCTTTCATTCATTTAATCATTCATCTGACAAATATTTTCTGAGGGCTTCCCACGTGCTGGAGATGTGGCCGTGAACGGGGCATATTCTTACCCATCCATTTAACGAATGTCTCTTGAACACATTTGATGTATAAAGTTCTGTGCAAAGAGCTGGGCTCATTGTGGTTCCTGACTTCAAAGGGTCACAGCCTTGCAAGAAAGCAAATAAACCCCTACTGGCAATATCAATATACATGAAGTCATCACCTTGCAGGGAGTCCGTTCACGACTCCAGACTCAAATAAAGCACTCCACTCCGTGCACCCAGGGGAACTAAGGTCTGCAGAGGAAATGCAACCTTTATAACTGTCCTGGGCAGGTGGGATTAACAACTGCTCTTGTAAAAGTAAATGCCAACTGTGAAGCTGCTTATTGGCCCGTTGCCTCCTCAAAGGCATTTATGTTTATTTATTTATTTGTTTATTTATTTGCTAGATTTATCACATTTGCAGGCTGTGCCATTTGGCCTCAGGGTCAAATAAATCTCTTTTAAAACTTTAACATCATTCTTAAGCATTGCGTACCCATGCGTGCCCCTGACAGACCTTTCTAAAGGCTTTGCAAGAACAGAATTAAATCCATTTTACAAATAAATGCACTGGGAACAAGAAGAGTTTAAAGACATCACAGACGGCAAAAATAAATTCCAGGAGAAACCTGGAGGTAAGATGAAAGTGTCCTACCATCCCTTTTAGAATCCTCAAAATGAAAAAAGAAAATATGGCAGGGCATAGAATTCTACCTGTCTCCTTGTTGGCACCTGTCCCTGTTGCAGAAGGATTTTTGCTCTGGGAGGATTTGTTGTAAGGTGCAGGAAGGCGGCCAAGGATCAGAACAAAGTATGGAACGGAATGGAATGGAAATCCATTTTTAAGAAAGTCGGCCATGTCATTTGAAAAGTCAGCCGAAGCCGATTCATCTCCCAGGGCCTAAGGCTGTCTCTGGGAGGCAGTTAAACACAAGAAAGAAGAGCTGACTCTTTGGGTCCCCGGTTCAGGTTCCACTAACATATGCCTCTAACATAACTAATATGGTGTTAAATTATCCTTTCATTCCGTCATCAAACATTTTTCCAGCAGCAGGTACTCAGCACAGAATTAGCTACCATGGACTGCAAAACATAAGACAAGGTCTCAGATTTTAAGGAGTATTCATGCAAATTAAAAATCACAGAATAGGGATGACGGGGTGGCTCAGTTGGTTAAGCGGCTGCCTTCGGCTCAGGTCATGATCCCAGCATCCTGGGATCGAGTCCCGCATCAGGCTCCTTGCTCGGCAGGGAGCCTGCTTCTCCCTCTGCCTCTGCCTGCCTCTCTGTCTGCCTGTGCTCGTTCGCTCTCTCTCCCTCTCTCTCTGATAAATAAATAAATAAAAATCACAGAATAATGCATCCTGGAAAAGTTGCCACCACAGCCTGAGGAAGCTGCTTGGTCTTAGGAGGTGACGGTTTCCTTGTCACATACTCTCAGCCTAACATTTTCTCATTTTTTTTTCCTGTGCTCCAGAAATACCAAGAGAGATTCATTCTCCTATTAAACAACTTGCTTTTTCTATTACCTTTTTCAAAGGCATTGACTTGTTTTGGGTAAATTGGTTTATTTAGAAAGACACAGCAGGGAGCCTGGGTGGCTCAGATGGTTAGGCATCTGCCTTCGGCTCAGGTCATGATCCCAGGGTTCTGGGATCGAATCCTGCATCAGACTCCCTGCTCCCTGGGGAGCCTGCTTCTCCCTCTGTCTCTCTCTCTCATGAATAAATAAATAAAATCTTTTTTAAAAATAGAAAGACACAGCAAAATTTGTTATTGAAAACATGTATTTTCTTGTTCTCATGATTACCTTAAACCATGATTTTGGATTAACCAAGAGACTCCCGGCACCAACTATATTAGATAAGAGACCTGCCACTCTACAATTTTTACCATGACAACTAATAAAGACCTAAAGCCACGCTTTAAATACCTGAGATTCTCTACCACCCACCCATCCCAAAAAAACAAACAAGATCGATTAGTAGGAGTTCAATAAATATTTGTTAGGTTAGATAAGTAGTTGCAAGATCTTGTCATCTTATAACCAACATGTCTTCCAAAGTCTCTAATCAAAATACAGCAAGATTTCTATGCAACTGACCCTGCGAGGCTAACTTTCCTTCATCACCTGCTTATACTGTACTTTTATTTTCTAAAAAGAGAGTTTTGACCAAAGTTGTATGTTCTCAGACAAGCCAGTTTGCCTCTCTGAACTGCTATTTCCTCATCTGCCCTGACCTCAGGGGCTGGTTTTGAGGCTCTAATCAGATAATGTATTCAAAGGTGCCTTATACACTGTCAGGGATATGATAGACTAACAATCTAGGAAGTCTGAAAAATTTTTTAAATTAGATGGAAATGTAAAGTTTCTATACAATATTACTGTCTTCCTATTTTTTTCAAAACAAATCTTTACTATTGTAATTGTATTGTTGGCTTAATAAATGTCAGCTACTATTCAGTTACGTTTTGCATTCACTAAGTCTGGCCAAGTTGCCTAAAGACCTAAAACAAATTATATGGTTATTTCTATGGAACTATGCAGTTTGTGGTCCACACAACTGACTTATAAATGAATTTTTAGAACATCACCCATTTACAAGTAGGGGTTCTGCAGTAAGTAGGATTAAACTGACAAATAAAAATTTTAAGAGCGGAATGACACATTCTGCCAAAATGAAAAACCACGTATTCCATGTATCAAATTGTAACAGTGACTTTAACAATTTAGCAGGTTTAAGAGTAACAAACTGCAGACATTTTCTTTGTGATTCTGACAGAATCCTTTTAACCAAATTCCCCACTGGTGGTGGGGGGCAGGGGGAGAGAGGGATCACCAGATCAGCCACCAATGAAAGATCCAATGTCAACCCCAAGACATGATTACTTTGCTGTGGAATGAGTTTTCTCCAAAAGTATTTGAAATCCTCTGTCCAAGAAAAAACCTAGACAAGAATTATTGAATTCTGTAAAGCTCAAAAAACTCCTAATTTAATGGAATGATCTTGTCTTGCCAAAATGAACAGTCCTGTTCACTGCATGCCCCCAGGGACCTCCCAACCTCATACCTCACCAGCCTACCCCATAAATCCTTGGCCTCGCCCCCTGGGAAATGCCCACTAATCCCTGGAGACACTCGAGGCATGCAAGACCTGTTTTCAGGTATGCTATTCCTGAGTCCTACTTCTGCAGCCTTTTGTGTACCTTTCAAGATCCAAGTTCACCTCCTCCGTGAAACCTTCCCCACATATTCCAGAGACAACTGCTTCTTCCTTGGGCCTTTTGCCATGTCAGCACACTGACAGCTTGTGTGGTGAGTGTCTTCTGTGTGCTCGTCTACTGACTCTAAGACCTGAAGAGTTGAGATCTCCTCAGACACTCTTCTAAATACTCGAACGTGTATTAACTAAGTTAATACTCATAATGGTCCCAGGACGATGACAGTCACTTCCCTTATTCCCACTTTACAGGCAAAGTAACAGAGGCTCGGAAGGGTTCAGTAGCTTGCTCACAGTTACACACCTGTAAATGGCAGAGCTGAGATCTGAAAGCAAGAGAGCCGACCCCAAGTCCTGTGCCCTTACTCACTATGCTAGGCTTGTCCACGAGAATTTTGCAGAGCAGAAACATAAAAGTTCGGAAATTGGACAAGAACGGTCTTTCCTCACAGGGAAGACTGTATCCAAGGGCAGCCCGGGACTTCCTCGGGTGCAGTCTATCTGCAGAGCTGTTCCAAACAGAAGGGGTAGGAAAATTCTCATTTTGTGGCTAATTGAATTAGCAGCTCCCTCTCAAACGTAATGAAATTCAAAGCCATTTTATTAGTCCTCTTGGGACTCTTATAAAAAATTCTTCCTCTGCTGTATTAGATTAGACGCCCTGTATAAAATAAGGTCAGATTCTTTCAGGGTATTTCTTTGTTGCTCCCACACACACCAGGGCACTCGCAGATCACTCTGTCTTCCAGGCTCCCTTCCTGACACCGCAGGAAGAGATCAGAGCATCTTCTAAATCCAAGAACCAAACTGACCTTCATCCACAAGCTCTCTGAGGCTAATACCATGTATTTCTGGATGTACCATTGAAACCATCAACTAATGCAGCTAGGGTGACAGAGGTGGCCCATTTTAAAAGAAATTACCTTTCTCTCTGATCAGTGCCACCACATACGTGCATAAAGCTTTTGGAAAACTTGGCTGTGCCCTGGGGCATCTGGATGGCTCAGTCAGTTAAGACTCGGACTCTTGGTTTTGGCTCAGGTCATGATCTCAGGATCCTGAGATCAAGCCCCATACAGGGCTCTGTGTTCAGTGGGGATTCTCTCTCCCTGCTCTCTCCCTCATGCCTTCTTTCTCTCTCTCTCTCTCAAATAAATAAATCTTAAAAAAAAAAAAAAAACTTCTAAAGAAAGAAAAACATGGCTGTGCCCTAAAAAGTCTTTTGAAGACAACATGGTATCTCCTTTACTAAGCATACAACTTGGGTAGAAAGTCAAAGCTTCCTTCCCTCACATGGATTTATCTACAGGTTTTCATTCTGGAGAGAAACCGAGGAAGGGCATTTCATGATTGCAAACTGGTCTTCTCAGAACAACATTCCCAATGAATGTTGATTCATTAGATTTATGGAGTGCTTATTCTCTGTGCCTGATCCTGTGCTAAACACTGATAATCTCGGGAGTAAAAGTGGACTGCAGACTCTCAGTGCAGCATAGTAAAAATGTGGGCTCTAGAACCAGACTTCAGAGTTTTGAACCTCGCTCCCCCTCCACCACCAGTAGGTTGGTGCAGAAAACTGATCTAAGGTAACCATCATTTATCATATTCTGGCACCACCCTGTGAGCTAAGTACTATCATCAAGTCCATCTGACAGATAAGGGAACTCAGGCACGGAGAGATTAAGTAACTTACATAACGTCTCACAACTTCCAGCAATTCACACAGGAGCCTACAACAGTGATCCCTGCTTCAGAAGCAGGCACTGGCCTATGTTAGCCCAGCTCAATGAATGTGGGTGAAGTCTGTGGACGTAGGCGTCCGTGCTACAGTGTAATGGGGCAGGCCTGCACCTGTAGATGGTCAGCTAGATGCTAAAGGAGGCTGCCCCTGGACAGGATGGTCCCACCCAAGCCCCTCCACACAAAGATGCTGCTGTTGGAAGCTAGTGAAGCCTCCATTTGGCCATTTCACAGAGCAGGGTTTCTGCTACTTGCAGACAAAATTATCTGCACATCCTAACGGTTAGGTTGCCTTGTTGTGTCTCGATGACAATTATGGAGGTAAGTAATATCATAACCATTTTGTAGAAAATGGAGCTCAAAAAATTTACCAGAGGAGTCCTAGCTAGTAAAAGTGGAGCCAAGATTCAAACCAAGATCTAGCTTCACGTCTATACCAGACAGCCCACATCAGATGGTGTGCTAAATGATAAAGGACAAAATAAGGGGGGGAGGGTTGATATATGCTGCCTTTCTCCAAAGAAAAATCATCTTCCCCTGCACCCTCTCCACCACCCCAGCACACTGTCCACACGCTCTCAAATGCTCTCACCTCCTTTTCACCTTATCTTCCAGTTATTTATGTTCACATCTTGGTCTTAGGTTCTCCCCGAGACTCTAAGCTCTTAGAGGACAGGGTTCCTGTAGCATGGTGCCTGCATGTTGAAAGCACACAAGAAATACATAAGGAATTGATTGTCCTTGAATCACTCTTTGTCCCACTTAGAAGTAATAAGGAGCAGGAAGAAAATACTATAACGTTTAGTGGCAGATTTTACACAAATTGCACCCAACATGGCTCGGTTTCAGGTGTGGTGTTCTGCGCTCATGCTCTGTGCTGTTCCTTCCAACTGTCTCTATCAGAAGGACAAGAGGTGAAAGCAAGACGGGAGGGATCCATTTCAAAACCAGATAAAATGTTGGTTGGCACTGCCACCAATGCTGGGGCCAGATCTGGCCTCTGTGAGTTTTCAGGTCTGATTTAATCCTATCCTTAAAGCCAAACTCACAGCCACGTTGAACTGTGGCCTGGCTCTGCCTGTTTTAAATCTCAGAACTGATGGCTTTGCCAGTATTTTATGTGTTCGCTTGGAAACTCTCGGAGCAGCACTGTGTTCGAGACGCAAACAGCTTTGACCATGGATTTCACCACTTAGAATCCTTCGGTGGCTTCCCTGCCTACCCAGTTTGGGGTAAACTCGTGCAATGCTTTGAGGAGCTCCATAATATGACATACATTTTCAGTCTTAACTTGTAGGTTTCCTCTGCCCTTGGCTAACTGGCCTAGTCACAGTTGCCCCTGACACGCCCCACATCAGCTTGCTTCCTGGTCACTGTGTGACTCACGTCCTTGCAGGTGCCCCTACCTCCATGACTTTGAGGCCACACTGTGTGTCATGATCACATCCTTTCTGGAAAGCCCAATTCCAAGAGCATCTCTCTCATGGAGTCTCTACTCATCCTAGATGTGTTCTCTCCCCATTCTGAACACTCATCACATTTTGCTTACACCTGTCTTAGAGTAACTATTACAATTATTTGGGAACTGGCTTCTAGCAACCAATTATAATGTAATACTTATTATGATTATTGTTAACATTCACTGTGTTTGGAAACATCAGACATTGTCTTCAGTGCTCTGAATATACCAACTCATTTAATCCTTATTATATCCTACGAAGGAAGTACAAATGGAGATAATAGCCTATTCCGTCAGGTTCTTAAGAGGACTGAATAAGGAATGCATGGAAAGCTCTTACAACCGAGCTCATATGAGCCCAGCACACAGTCAGTGCTCCATATGTTTTTGTTACAGTCAGCAGCAGCAGCACCACCACCACCATCAAACGCATTTTACAGATGAGGAGACTGAGTCTTCAAGTGGTTTGCATGTTATTACTCCACTAGTGAAATGTGGAACTCCTGTACCATGCTAATCACTGCATTTTAATATAAGTCCCGTTAGGGCTTACATTAGATGAATGCATCTTTTTTCCTGTTCAGAGATTAGCACAGAACCTTACCCAGAGGCAGCCTAAAAGTGTATGCTGAAATGAACTAGTTACACCTAAAAATCATCAAGAATTTCATGATCTTACTAGGTGGTTTCCCCTAGAGGCCACTGAATACTGTATTTCCCTCGATAAGGCAAAAATTCCCATACCTGCTGTACGCTTCTCTGAATGTAGGCTGAGTTCCTATTCTCCAATCCTTGCCAATCAAACACTTTCCTTCAGCTATTAAAAATACCCTGTCACGGGGCACCTGGGTGGCTCAGTGGGTTAAAGCCTCTGCCTTCAGCTCGGGTCATGATCCCAGGGTCATAGGATTGAGCCCCACATCAGGCTCTCTGCTCAGCGGGGAGTCTGCTTCCCCTCTCTCTCTCTGCCTGCCTCTCTGCCTACTTGTGCTCTCTGTCTGTCAAATAAATAAATAAAATCCTAAAAAAAAAAAAAATACCCTGTCACGATGCAGGAAGTCAACAAAGCCAACTATGTCTACAATTTCAATGTGAGCAGAGCATGTTACAAATGGCCCAAATGCCCAAGCCCTCCCTCCCAGACCCAGGCCGCAGGAGGTGAAAGGATGTTAACAGCATTATCCACACCCACGCTTCTCTCTTAGTCACCTTCATCTCTGGCTTTCAGTCCAGGCTTCTCAGGTTTGTTTATGTTGCCATAAATTAAAGGACACGCTTTTTACATGCCCTGAATCCATTTCACTAGAGATAATAGAGGAAGGGAAAAATGGTTTCCCATAACCCTCTCAAATGTCCCGGTATGAAATTGCAGCTAGGGGCATGCTTCCCAGCCAGGCCATCAGAGGCCAGCACAAAGGAAGCCACCCCCGCCTACAGGCTGCCCACTGGGCCCCAGGCTGGAGGGGGATCGGTTTCAGCCAGGCATGACCCAAGCCTCAAACCCCCGACGATGCCGCACTTTGGCTGACCATGAAAATTACTCCGATGTGTCTCCTGGTCTCTCACATGGCTCGATTTGACCACAATATTTCAATTCGTTTCACCAACATTTGTGAAGCGACCTCTGGCTTCACCCAAAGCCCCAGAGAGTCCCCCTGTGTGAAGACCCCAAATCCATTACAACAGCTGATTCTTGAATATCCAGGGCTCCCTCCTCCCCCATCCTGATTTGGCCCCCGCTGCACTGAAGCTAAGTCGGACCCAGGACTCTCAGTCACGCTAGCCTAGAGGCCGACACTGAGCTGCCTATTTGAGTGGAGAGGCCAAAGGTTGGCACTGCAGAGGGAGAAAAGGCTCCTCCCCTGCTTACAGACCCCTGTGTTTTCCAGACATGGAGATGACCAAAGTACCAGGCATTGGACACACGCACATTCACTCTCACCTGCCTTTCCATCCCTCATTTCCTCTGACATCACAGCAATCTGAGGTCCCTTCTAGGTAGGAATACCAAACCTCAGAAAGTTTTGGAATTCTGTGTCTAAGGTTGTTCAGCCAGGTAGTGTCAGAGCCAGGACTCAAATGACAGCGACATGACTGGGTCAGGACTGATTTCATGTGGAAGGGGAGACGGGGGCCCTGGCGGTAGTCCTCAACACCAGTCACATGGACCTCACCAGAGATGTTTTAAAAAGAGCCATCCTGAGGCCATCACAGGACAACCACATCGGAGGGACAGGAAAGGGCTCAGATACAGAGGTTGTATTCATCAGCACTCTCCACAGAAACCAACAGGGTGAGTATATAAAGAGAGAGATTTATTTTAAGGAACTGTCTGACTGCACGTGATTAGGGAGGTTGACAAAAGGTGGGCAAACATGGTCTTCGACCTCTCCCCTCCCTACTGGGTGAGTCATCAAGCCGGAAAACCAGCCCGCCAGTGTTGTACCCTTAAGTCCAAAGGCTATTTGGTAGCAGAATTCCCTCTTACTTGGGAGAGTTCAGTCTTTCGTTTTAGTCAGACCATCACCCATCCCCTGATTGGATAAGGCCCGCCCACATTATGGAGAACTGTCTGCTTTGACCAAAGAAACACCTTCAGAAATACCCAGTACAATATTCAACTAAATATCTGGGAAGAACCAAGTTAACACATAAAATTAACCATCGTGTATTGTTTCGCAGCTTCATGGGTGCTGTTTCTATACAGCCTGGGTAGAGAGCACCTAATTTGCCATTCCACATACTCAACAACTGCTTACAGCTTCTTCAACACCAAAAACTGACTCGCCATGAACCAAATGCCTGGGATAGAGACAGATGAGGTATTTGTCTAAACCAGGTAGTTTTTCTCAGGGAAAGTACCAGAGTGTTTTCTATAGGTACAGATGGAGGTGCAGCCAAGAGTTGTGGTCCTATGTTTTCTAGAAGGTTGGTACAGAAATCACATCTTGCACAGACCACTTTGACTTCAAGTTCCAAATGGTTTCCAGTGAATGGCCAATATTTATTCTATTTAATCTCTTCCCATGCACATTCAAAGCAGAATTCCCTATCTCCTAGGAAAGGCTGAATTTTTAAAACCTGGGAAAAGCCAGAATGAAATGGTTCATTTGTACCTGACCTATGGCTTGACAGGAGATACCAGAAGCTTGTGTCAAAAGGCAATAAATCTCACCAAGATGGCAGGGAAATTTGTAGCCAAAGCTGGGCAAAGCATTTTCTATAGCATTTTCTATAGCATTTTCTATAGCAGTGAATTCAGAAAAGCTGGTAGTACTGGCTGATCATATATTTGCAAAATTTAAAAGCCTGCCCCCTTGGCTTGTTGGCTGAGAGATTTGAAACGATGAAACATGACACAGTCAAGTCCTCAAGAGGCAGTGTGTCTGTCTGTGTCTAATCTGGCTTAGGTTTAAATACCAAAACTTTGGGTTTTTTTGTGGCGTGTTGTTTTGAAAATATTGAGGTGCATTTTAAAAATTTATTTATTTTTAAATTAATATATAATGTATTATTTGTTTCAGATACATTTTATATGTGTTTAATTAATAAACACAGCAGTAGGTGGGTGCTTACTTGTGTAGTTCAGACCACCAAAATCATTTGCTGGAGGCCAGAACTGCAGGGCCAAACCCCTGGGGTATATAAGAGCATCTCCTGGGAACTTGAGCCTACATTGGAGGCACCACACTCCTCTCAGCTGGTCCCAGGAATCTGAGGGCTGCCACTCAGTCCAGGCCCAGGGATAACTGCTGAGTGGGCAAAGGTGGTCTCCGACCTCTCCCCCTCCCTGCAGATTTCTTTTTCTTTCCATCCCTTCTTCTGGGTCAGTCTTCTTTCTGCTCACTTCAGCTTTTAACAAAGCTGATCTTGGTTGAAATCTCAAGAGCCTCCTTTTAGCCGAAGGTTGACCAGTTGCCTATGCCGAAAGCAGTAGTTTTCCTGCTAGTGTGTCTGAGTGTGGCTCTCTGCTGGCTAATGTAGGTTGGCTTTAACTGGGATACTTCTATTTCTTCTCTTACCCCATTTCTCAGCAGGTAGCTCCAACATGTTCTTCTCAAGGCAATAACAGAGTGCGAGAACACAAGTGGGAATAAGTAAGTAATCTTTTTCAAGCCTTTGTTTGTATCATGTATACTAATACCCAATTACATCATGTCATATGGCTGGGCCCCTTGTAGGGCACCGTAAGTTTACAGGACAAGGACAGCTAAAGCAACCCATCTATCATAGTGCTGGTTTCAGTTTGGAACAGGGCACCAAAGGTCACCTGGGAAAGCCCCTGTTGTTTGTCCTGGTCCACCCAGAAGTGCATCTTGTTCAAGCATAACCTATCTACCCATCTATTCAAACTTTTACAGGGATTGATTCTACACTAAGAGTTTTACAGGATACAGAAATAAGAAAGAATAGGAAATAAGAAAGAATGGAATCCTGCAGAAAGGAGCTTAGGATAAAATAGGCATGAACCCAAAATATGCCAGCATAATGGGGACCTTAAGAAGAACCAATAAATTGTTATAGGGTCAAGATTATCAAATATGGTCTGCAGGGAAATAGAAGCCCACAGTGAATTTTTCAGAAGTTTAAGGTTAAACGAGGCAAAGAAAAAAAAGGACAATAAAACAGATTCATGTGTAAAGTAAATTTTGTTGTATCTCAAAAATCATTGCTAATTCTGGAAACATATCCTTCCTATCTTTGGAATAAGCTATTAATGTTTATAAAATTAAAATAGTTCTGTTTGTACATTTTTAAACATCCTTACTTAGTAAAATAAAAGTTGTCAAACCAAAATCTGCCTTTCCCAAATCCTCACATTATTTCCTCTTTTGTTATTTTGCTTTCACCCCAGTGGTCCAGGCAACACAGCTGGAGAGGGAAGAGAGCACTTTCAGCTGTGTCACTCCATGGAGAAGGAATCATCTGTGACGGGCCTCAAAGGATGGGTTGGAGTCCAACAGATGGAAATGACTTTGATGTGGGTGGAACCTGGAAAGGGTACCAAGAAGGAAGCAAGATGGTGACATTATATCCACAGCCTAGAGTAAGGTTTATCTGAGCACCCTTGAGCAGCCTAGAGCTGCCGGCAGACAGGGCTCCTGAGGAACAAGAGACTTCACCTTGGAGCCCACCTTCTCATTCTTCCCCAGGCCTGCTCTAGGCCTGGCTGTAGCTGGCTCCTGGAGACTCTTTCCCCAGTCATACATTTTGAAGGATTCTCCCCTGTGCCTGATGATTATGTGACAGTTTTCCTCTGTTCCTCTTCCATCTGCCAGTAGACCTTGCTGGGAACCAGCCTTCCACATCTCTACTTCCCAGGTGATCCTTCTCCCGCAGGAGAGTCAAGCTAACAAGATGAGGCCCAAGTTGATTCTTCATGCCCTGTATCATCCTTTCTCAACCACCTTCCCATGTTTGTCTTATGATGAGGCACCCAGGTAGACATCCTTGATGAAAAGACCACATTTTCATCTCAACTTAGCCAGAATAATTATATTTATTATTAGTATTATTAATTCAATAATTATTCATTAAAAGTCACAGGTAAAGAGCTCTTTAAACCCAGGGTAGTCTAACTCTAAAGCTAATGTACTCCTTCATCCTCCCTACATACACACACACACACACACACACACACACACTCGAAGGACCTCCATGATGTTCTCAACACCAAAAATACTACCTAAAATAGTAAAAAAGAGGCCCCACCCTACATCCTACTTGACACCTGGCCCTTCTAACCCAGTCTGAAACATCACATAGGAATCACAGAATTGGATGGTTTTCTTCTGACCTTGAATTTTGAGGTTGGGTGTTGGTGCTATCTCCTCTGTCCAACTGGAATAAGGCTTTTACTACTTTGTGGTTGCTCATTCTTTGGAGTTCTATGGCTCAGAGTTTGCATCAAGGGGCCCCTGTGTGACATCCAGAGCATTTAATGGAGCCCAAGGATAGAGAATTCCATTGTCTCCATGCCACATGTGCTGCCTCAGGGCCCAAACTTCAGAACTGCACAGTGAATGGACTAATGACATTAGCCAAAAGTAACAGCTATACCACACATGCGAAATTGAGTGCTAATGCAAGATTTTGAACACAAATCCAGCATAAGGTTAACATAATATCTTTTTTTTTTTAAGATTTTATTTATTTATTTGATAGACAGAGATCACAAGTAGGCAGAGAGAGAGAGGAGGAAGCAGGCTGTCCGCAGAGCAGAGAGCCCGATGCAGGGCTTGATCCCACAACCCTGGGATCATGACCCGAGCCAAAGGCAGTGGCTTTAACCCGCTGAGCCACCCAGGCGCCCCCATAATATCTTTTTTGAAAAGTCACCAAAAGGAAGCATTTTCAGTACAGAGGCTTTCATCTGCATAACATTTTACACTTCTCAGCAATCACCTCATCTGATAGAAATGAAACAATATCATCACCATTTTCCAGATGAGAAAGCCAGGGCTGGGGAGCATTAACTGGTCTGTGCAGGTGTAAGGCCTGTCAGTCACGTATCTGAGACTGGAATTCAGGACAAGTGTTTCTCTGGCCAACTCTATTCAGAGTCACACAATTAAATTCATTTTGTTGGCTTGCTTTGTTTTTTTGACGAATCCTGATTAACCAACTATCTGGAACGAAAGGTGTTCTCTAAATGGGACAGTTGCCAACAGCAACACAGCCATGCAGGTGGGGTCACCCCATCGACTTAATCAATAATGAGGCTTGAGCTGCGGAAATGGAAAAGAAGACCTAAGCTATTCATCCCAATATCTGGGTATTCTTTCATGACCATGGAAGTTCATGACCACATGTGTTCTGACCCTTATCAGATGGAAAAGCATCCCTGGCGGTGCCATGAAAACCCCATGGGCTGTGGGAACTCCAGAATTCCACACAGGAAGAGCCTCATTGGGACTGACTTCCAGGTGAAAGGTGTTGGGGTGATAGGCACAGTTTTTTTTTTCTTGGATTATATGTTACAGATTTTTTTAAAAAGTCTTTTTTCTAAAGTAACTTTCAGTTACCATCGCATAAAATTGAAATCACTTAAATTGTATGTCACAGAGAACACTAGACGCTGCAGTGATGATCGCAGTGATCGTTGCAGTGGTGATAGCGGTAGTAGGTAGTAGGTAGCAGTAGTGAGGTGACTAGATCATCCCTGTATCCCCAGGACTCTCCCAACTTTAAAAATGAAAGTACCAGGCTCTCCTCACAACACATCCCAGGAAAACTGGGATAGCTTGGTCACTCTTAAGTAATAAAATTACTGTCGCCATCATCATCATCATCATAAGTGGTTAGAGGAGAAGCTGATGGGATTGTGGGGTACTTACACTTCAAAGCTATCCACTTGGTGTCACCATTGACTATCTGAAATAGGTCATGCGATGCCAAGATGTTGGCACACAATAACACTAGTCCTCAGTGTTGGCACCCATCCCCACCATGTTCCTTGTGCCCCATCTGAATTTCTAAAATCATCTCCTGAAGTGATCACCAGGCATCACCCCTAACCTACTGCAAAGCTTCATAGGGTCTGGTCCACTCTCAGCAACATCTGAGCCCCTGAGAGTAACAGAAACTCCTGGGTTATTCCAGGTGGTCATTTCTGGGTCCTTGATTCTTCTCCAGGGCTGTCCCCAAGAGCTCAGTATCTCCCTGCTCTCAGCTTGCCCTAACCATATCTGGAGTTCTGTTGGCCCAAATAATGCAAGAGGGACAATAAACACTGCCTGTGTTAGAAAGAGAAAAAACATGGGGCGCCTAGGTGGGTTAAAGCCTCTGCCTTCAGCTCCGGTCATGAAAAATATGAGTTGAGAAGTGAAGAAGATGGGATTGGAGACATACTATTTAAAGATGGGGAAGGATTTATACTGGAACAAGCAAAAAGAAAGGCTTCAAGGGAGGAGGACACATGGACAAAGAACAATAATAAACAAAGTTTGTATCATGGGTCCTCGGAGATAAATGTGCTTCAAGGAGAGGGTGAGGAAAGTGGGGACCAAACTTCTGGCGCTGGAGAAAGAAATACCTCCACTCTTTATTTGATAGACTAGTGGTTCTCAGCTGGAGGCTGTTTACCACTTCCCCCCACTACCCATGGAGAAACATTTGGCAATGTCTAGAGACATGTTTGATTGTTACAATTGAGAGTGGGGATGGTGCTGGCAGCCAGTGGGCAGAGAGGCCAGGGACACTGTTAAACATCCTGCAGTGCCCATGACAGCAGCCCAATATCAAGAATGCCAAGGCTGAGAAAGCTTACAGGAGACAATGGGGAGACCGAAGGTTGTGAGCAGAGAAGTGATGTAATAATGGAGAGGATACCTTTATAAGCCTGAGAAGTTGGCCAGCACAAGAACTTCTCACTTCATGCAATGAAGAGAGTCCTAAAAAGCTTTCTGGCAATTGAAGTTCTGGGAATTAAATCCTATTTTAAACACACTGAGGCAATTTGCTAGATAAATCCGGAGGCAAATACTCTTGGGAAGTGAAGAATTCCTTCCCGATGCAAGCACCATTCCTATCCAGCACCCTTTCTGCTATATGCGAAGATTTGTGCTTTAGTCTCTTAACAGAGGACACACCTAGTTTTCTTTTTCAGACACAGGAGGGCAATGCAGGCTTCCCCCAAGGAATGGAAGACGAGAAGCCGGATTCTTTGACTCCTTCCCACGGTCTGACCCCAGAGCAGTTCGGTATTAGATCACTGATTAGTTCCAGGACTGGTTTCTTTTTCTTCATGATTCATTGACTTTTAAAAGCAACTATTTCTTCACCTTGTCATTGGGACACTTAATCCAAAAATATTGAAATCAAGAGATATTTTCCTGTTATGCACGATGGGAGCAGAAGATGATTCCTTTGAAAACTTCAAAAGTTCGTTTTTGTCTCTTGGTGACCACTTTCAAGTCTTCAAACAATAAAGGATTTCACTTACCTCTAGATAAAGCTTGCTTTTACCCCATCTTGGTTTTCTTTCCTTCCCTTTGAAACCCCTCAACACATCTAAGTACACCAGATATTTATGGATGTAATTTATGAGCCTTGGCTGTTTACTCTTTGCCAAAACTAAAAAGTATGTCTGTGTGTGGCCTGAAAAATCTCAGCTATGACAAAACCAAAACAGAGAAATGAGCAGCAATTTCATATTTTAAAGTGGGTAAGGGGGAGTCACACTTCAAAAAAAATCCAGAAGTAACTCATTCAACATATTCAGACAGCACCAAGGAAAACGAACACACTCTCTTCTCCAAGCACCTCGCCCTATCTGCCCTGCCTCAGATGGCCATTGGTACAAGTTTATTGAGAACAGAAGATAGGAAGATAGGCCAGGCATCTGAAGTTGGAAGATTGTTGCTTGCTCAGCAGAGAGGGTCAAGGTGCAGCCCTCCTTGACCTGTCCCTTAAAGTCTTTTTCAGCTGCCTGCCTTGAACTCTTAACTCTGAGTGCATCAGGGGGCCGGGGGGGGGGGGGACCAGGAGTTCTCTAACCAGTTCTTGACCTGCCCATGATCCCTGCACACACTGCTTTGGAGAATCAAAACCCAACATCTGGAATTTGGCTTTTCACTGTCACAGGATGTCTCAAATGTTGGCTGGTGTTTCTAGAGTTACATAATTTCTCCTAAGGAGCTTTTCTTTCACTGGAAAAAAAAAAAAGAGTGAGAGAAATTGTGGAGGAAATGCTTATGATATTATGATATTAAATGCTTATGATATTAAAATGCTTATGATATTAAATGCTTATGATGGTCATAAGTACTCATCTGTGATAACGACAAAGCTGCAGCACTAGACGTACATAGATTCTGATAGTTAACTATGAACTCAAGGGACTGGGGCCTGGTGGAACTTGCCATAAACAGGCAGAAATGAAGAGTGTGGGGAAAAGAGGTGAATGCCTCATGATGTGCAAACATCGTGGTGATGATTTAAACATCTCAGGGAAGAAAGGAACAATCAGTGGTTTGAGGTACATCTGGTTATCTCAGCCCATCTCACTCAGATCATCTTACCAACCTTCAGGCAACGGTTGGCTTAACGTCTTCAGGCCTCACCACTGGACACCCCTTCCTGCTGCCGAAGGGCCACACGCTGTGCTGTTCAAGGAAGAATCTGAGGGAACTGTGGGGGCCTGTCTGCAGCAGCCAGACCCAAGGCTGGCCCACAGCGACTCATTGGGCAGACTCTGGCTCTTCAACCAAGATTCCACTGGCCCTGCTGAGTGGAAATGAGCTTTGAAAACCACTGCTTAGCCTCTTAAAAGAGGCAATTGACCTCATGGTTGCTTATTTTCTCAAAATGGTCCATTGACCTGGATTTTCGTTCTCTCTGTTAAAGGAGAGCAGGGATAACTATAATTCAAGAATCATCATAAGTAAGAGTTTCACTATCCTCTCCAGCTAACACTTTTACTGAAGCTCTTAAGCAACCCAGTGTAGAAGAGTCTAGGAAAACCAGATGGATTCTTCAATTTCAATTGTCACATATTTTTAATCTCAAAAGATATGTAGGTCCTTGGGCCAATGCAGGAATCTGAGCTGACAACCACTTGTGTGTGTGTGTCTGTGTGTGTTGGCATTATTCTTACTAGAGTGGATAACCACTGAGTATTTCCTCCTCTTCAAGGAGACCAGTAATGGGAAAGCAGACTGGTTTGAGCTCCTCTGGAATGCCAAGACCTCTCTCCATTCAAGGAGCTTAAAAATAAGAAAGGTGTCCAAAGTTGTCATAAAATTATCAAATTTAAAACCGGAAACTATGTGCCTGGTGGTTGGAATTCAAGAACTAACAGTTATTGCCCTTACTCTTAAGAAGTCTATTTTCTAATGGGAAAGAGAGATGATGAAATTGGCAATTATAGCCCAGGACAATTAGTGTCTCAATAGGAAGATCAAGACTCTCTGACAATATATATGAGGGTCATCTAACTCAATTTTGGGACATAAACAAGGCATCATGGGAAAAATGGTATCTAAGCTGAGATCAGAATGACAAGGTAAGAGGTAACAAAGAGAAGGGATAGAACATCAAAAGAGAAGTAACATCATTTGGAAAGCTCTAGAAATTGAAGTACATGGCTTTTGTCTGAAATATGAGCAAAAAACAAAAAGAGATTTTGTGAACCAGGATCAGCAAACTTTTCTGTGAAGGACAGATGGTAAATATTTTAGGCTGTGTGGTCAAGAGAGTCTTTGTCAAAACTACTCAACTCTGCCACTGTATCAAGAAGATACCTACATACTATGGACATGAATGTGTTCCAATAAAACTTTATAAGAACAGGTGGCAGGTTGGATATCACTCATGGCCTTACTTAGCTGGAATCTTCACTGTACTGAGTGTGGTTCCCAGACCAGTAGCTTCAGCATCACCCAAGAGCTTGTTAGAAATGTAGAATCTCAAGACCAGCCCATGACCTACTAACCTAGAATCTGCATTTTATGTTCAAGAGCTCAGCAGGCGATTTGGAGGCACATAAAAATAGGAGAAGCACTTCTGTAACCTTAAGGTCTTTGGACGCCTTCGTCAAGGAGGCCTTCAGGGCACTCGTATTTGTATGGTTGGAAGATCCCTCTCACTGTAGAATCACAAATACCAGAGAGTGATTGTCTCCTTAAATTTTGTGCCCTTAGTGCCCAGCTTGCTTCCCTGAGGTCCCAGCCCACAACAGACTGATCTTCAAAAGCCTTCGGGGCTGATCTTCACTAAGCCTCCTTCAGGTTAATGTTTGGGGTATATTTTTGAGCCTCCATTGAAGCCATTTTTCTAGGGGCTTTTTCTCCAGACCAGAGTTGGACTTCAGGTTCCTCTGCTGTCCATTATGTCATCATTTGTTCCTGTATGGGTTCCAGAACACTTTAAGGGTCCAGTCTTCTGTCCCCGCTCCACCCCTAGAGGCATTTCCGGTCCCATGGGCTTGATGTCAGCTTCCAGACCAACACACAGGCAGCAGCTCTGAGGATGAGCCAAATAAGGCCCCTTAATTAGGCAAGAGAGGGACTCTGGACCAGCTGGGCACATTCTGAGGGGAGACATCGATCAAAGAATGAATCTCCCTCCCCTTCCTTTTATTTATGCATTAGAAAATCCAATTAAAGCAGAGCCTGGCACTCTCCTAATTTTTCAGCCACTTAACACATACGACAGAGTTGCTGGCCAGGAATTTAAACACTTGCACACGCTCTCATGCATGCACATAGAATAAACATACACATCCTTTTTCTTCCTTGTCAGCTTCAAGGACTTGGGGACTTGGGGTATGCCTGTGGCCCCTGTAGCCAAAAAGATGACGGAAAGTTGGTTAGAAAATATCAGATAGCTGACTTCGTCAATTTCGCATCTTTGTTTTTCCTCTGCCTCTGATGATCCAATGTCATTTACATGCCTTCCTTTGCTCATTTTGTCTTGTCCCTGGGGTTGATTCACGCAGATTGTATTGATGTGAGCAGACTGTGAATATTTTTGACTCGCTGCTGTACTGGTTTAAGGTTAGACTGATACTTTATAGTTCAACCTTCACTTTCTTAGCAGAGCCTTGATAATGTATGGGTCCAGGAAAGACACCCATGGAAATTACTGTAACAATCCAGCACAAATATGCACAAAAATGGAGCCTGGGCATTTCTTGGTGTCAATCTCACTGAGCTATTTGTGTCTGTAAACGTCCCTTGCTAAGTCAGCTAGGTGGTAGAACCCAGCACACACTTGTGCACCAGACACCCAAGGGAATCTCCTCATGCCTGCAAGCAAACGGATGCTTTATCAGTCCCACCGGTGTGCTTGATGCCCAGTGGAGTTCAACATGTCTTCAGTGAGAATGTGTTTAATGGGTTATATCTCAGTTGGGAATTGGAGTTCTAGAACCAGCCGACTTCAGCATGAATGCCAGCTGTGTGACCTTGTGTCATCATGTGTGAGGATTATATAAGATGCCATGTGAAGGGTCAGTAGATTGCCTGGTACATGGCAGCCTAAATAAATGTCAGCCATGCCTATTGCTTACTATGAGCAAAGACTTTGAGTTTTTGCTAATCCATATAGGCTCCTACCTTACAGCCCAACTTAAAACTTACCTTTTCAGTTTGATAAAATTATCATATATTGATTGTGCTAGTATGACCAATAACCATTTCACAAATAAACTATGTAAGTGATGATTATTTTTCCTTAAACCATATCCTTACTGCTTCTCCTCCGGAGAATCACCTCTTTCCCTCTATTTGGTCCTGGTGAGATTGTCTATCCTAGCAACCAACCCTGTCCCCATGCTGTGCTCTCACCCTCCCTGAGAGCACATGACCTGAGAGAGTCAACATGAGTCTTCCCTGAGAGGTGATCTGCAGATCCTGGGGAAGAAAAGTTCCTCTTCCCCTGGGACTGAGGGCTGAGAGGACAACAGGAACTAGAGACATTAGGTGGCTACCCTGAACACCTTTGAGAATTGGAAGAAACTACAGACTGATGCCAATGCATAGAGCTGAGAGATAGCAAGAGGAAGAGAAAAATCTAGCAATGCTTGATGAGCCCCCGGATCAGGACATAACTGGAGACAACTCCACCTCTAGACTTTCCGCATCTGTGAGCTGGTAAAATTCCTCTATGCTTAAGCAAGCTGGTACAAGCTTTTGTCCCTTGCAACCAGAAAAGCCCTGACTGAACGACTTTTAACTACGTGAGTCATGCATCCATTAAAGCAAGCCCAGCTAAGAGGATGGGATTTATATTCAATTAGTTAGCATTATGTGAAACTAATAAGTTTTTTTTTTTACTTCTATCATTTGAAATCTTAATTTGAATTAAGGACATTTTACTAAAAGGAGTTGTTTTATATTTTTCATTTTAGGCAGTCATAAGTGGAGGTTTAAACAGAAAGGCCAGATAATTTTTAAATAAATACAGTGATAAATATGCATAATAAAACTGAGTTGGGTTTGTTGTCCATCTAGCTCTAAAAAGTAAAATATTATATTTGGAAATATATATATTCACATACCCATATACACATATATGCAGCATATACATGTATATCCTGAGAGACAGAAAGCATGTGAATTTATTAAGCCCCTACTATGTGCCAAGTACCATTCCAGTGTGTTGTGTGTGTCACTCCACTGAGTCCTTACAACAACTTCCCTTAGAGGTAAGCATTGCTATCACACATATGAAAACTGAGAAACAAAGAGGTTATGTCATTTTTCCAAGGTCACATAGCTGCTAGGTGACAGAGCATGGCTTTAACCCCCAGCTCTCTAGTTCCAAAAGCCATGATGTCTTTCCATTACACCACATTGGCTACCTCAGAAATAATTAGCCTCGCCACTGCTGTTTTCCCAGTATCCAGAGTGAATGAGCGCGATTACATAAGTTCGCTTTCCAATACTGGTTTCCAACACTGCACTCTCATTCACAAAGTAAAAACACAAAGCCACATATTAGCTAATATCAGGACACAGCTGCTCTGAATGCCAGCATCTGCAGGAGCTGGCGGGGGCTGGGGTGGGGAGGAGGGGAGCCACAGGGGAGGGACCCCAGCTGGGAAACCATCAGAAGCCACCTATGGCCACCTTTGTGCCCTTCAGTGATTCGCAGACTTGTTCTAAAATAAATGGGGGATCCCTGGAAGAGAGCAACCAGGCTATTGGATTTGAAAATAAGCGGCTCAAATATAAGCATGTTATTTAAAAATTGTGAGGCAAATTATCTTTTAAAAATGATAAGATCATCAAATACTTTAAACACCAGATATGTGATGAGGCTAAGGAGAAGATGGTACGTGTTTATATTAAAAACAAGATTCCTTATTTGTAGAGTCATAGTAAATTATTTAGAGATGAGAAGACTCACCTGGGAGTGGAGAGAGAGAGAAATGAAAAGAATCTGGCCATGTGGTGATAATGGTTGAAGGCAAGTGATGGGACCAGGGGTTTCTCATACTATTCTCCCAACTTCCATGTCTGTTTGAATTCTTCCTTAATAAAAGAAGAAGAGAAATATGGACATAAGAATCTACAGCTTGTAAAAAGTGGAAGTGGTTTGCCTCTGGGGAGGGGGCAGTGGGGGAAAGAGGCAGGACTCGGGAATGGGGAGAGAGGTAAGATCGGGGCAGCTGTTCTCATGAAAGCCCTGTGGTATCATTGTTTTTCCCATCATGTAAATATATTCCTTTGAGAAATTTTAAAATTAAATTCTAAAAGAAATCAAAAAAGAAAGAGCCCTCCTTGGGTCAACCAGCCCTTCCTTGTGCCGCGGCAGATACCACTAACCACTTGCTACCTCATCTCCTACCAAGCCAGGAGGAACCTCTGGAATCTTCAAGGCAATCTG
This sequence comes from Taxidea taxus jeffersonii, assembly GCA_003697995.1. Taxonomy (NCBI): domain Eukaryota; kingdom Metazoa; phylum Chordata; class Mammalia; order Carnivora; family Mustelidae; genus Taxidea; species Taxidea taxus. The sequence continues at coordinate 584 of ML110279.1, read as the reverse complement.
CCAAAGACGAAGTCCGTCCCAGGACTAGACCTTACAAAATACGTACCTGCCTCATGCTTTGCCTATAACTTATTCTCACAATTTAGACAGGCTCACAGCTACCCAGATTGCTTGTTCTCCATTACTCCAGGTCAACCTGGATACCCTACCGGAGAGACGCTAGGGCTCCCAGAGCCTCCCACACAAGCCCTCAAAGTGAGTCTTCCTACCTGACTTGCCCTCCACTGGCCTGAGTCGACGCTTCCACTCCTGTTGGGAGTTCCTGCTGAGCCTAAAGGACCAGGCCTCCTTCAGTCACTGGCAAGAACTTTTCCTCTGAGGTGCTTTACTACAAATCTCGGAATGCGATGAGTGCTAACAGATCCCAGTCCAGTGCAAAAGTAAAACGGGAGAATTACATCTGGGCTGACTTCCGATGTGTGAGGACATTTTCCACGTTTGGACAGAAGTTGGAGTGCCGGTCAGGTCTTTCTTTCCTGACTGGCTCACAGTTCTCCCGAGGTGAGTACCCACAGCAGCATCAATGACAGCAATGGGCAGAGTCTAATATGGCTGTGGACCAGTCCTCATTCCTTTTGTGAGAA